>JACEIK010004863.1:37286-47955 GCA_018107945.1 Datura stramonium
CTATATAGCCCGTTGATTCCGTGAATCAGAGTTAGAGCCAGCCAGGCACCAGAAGTGCTTGGGCTCAGTAGTCTAGCAGTTCAGGTCCTAGTAGGGCACCGGGTGCCAGTCATACCCCCTGAGACGTGGCGTGGCAGTACCCCCCCCCATAGAGATAGACCCTTCTAAGGTTCAGGATGAGGCCGTTACTCAGTCAACAAAATCGGTATCCCCAACTAGAGATGTCCAAAGGGTTGAGCAGGCCCCGAGGGCTGTAGCATCTCCAGCACATCCCCCAATTGTGACAAATCAGGAGTTGAGGGCTGCGGTACGATTTCTGGTCAAAGTGGTAATAGGAAAACTAGAGGTTGAGGCACATCTAGGTGTAGGGTTTGGAGAATGATCTAGGAGCTCTAGGACTCGAGAGTTCATAGCTTTGAGTCCTCTAATTTTCTCTGAGACATAGGTAAATGAGGACCTGTAGGACTCATCGGATTAGTTGTATCGTATCTTCCGAGTTATGCATGCCACTCCCATTGAGGCTATAGAGTTGGCAGAATTTAGATTGTTCGAGGTGGCAGTGTTGCGGTATGAAGGTTGGGAACACTCTAGGGGTCGAGATGGATCTCCGATCAAGTGGGCTAAATTTGTTGATGTATTTCTGGATCAGTATTTGCCTTTGGAGGTTCGAGATTATATGTCAGAATAGTTTTTATGTTTGGAGCAGGGAGATATGAGTGTGCGGGAGTATGGACTTCGGTTTGATTCGTTGGCCCAATATGCTCCTTCCTTTGTTAGCACCATGTGAGCTAGGATACATAGGTATGTTAATGGGTTGCTTCCAGAATATGTGCAGTATTGTTGAGTCGTTGCTATGCAGACAGGTGCTTGTATAGCATGTATATAGGCATTGGTGTAGAGTTTGGAGGATGACAATTTAAAGCGACTATAACAAGAGCGGGCTGAGAAGGAACAACGAAAGAGAACAAGGCCTACACATTTCCAGAGTGGGTTGCGGGGTGGCTCTAGGCCACAGTATCAGAGGGATCCTAATGTGCTGTGGATTTACAACACTATTGATACTCAAAACTAAGAAAATAGCATGGACTTATGCCATTATTGAACATAATAACAAGAGTGCTAATAGTTTGTATACTTGATTTATCTAGTCCATGACAATTCTTTGTGCTTTCGACTATCCAAGAGAAGTCACTAAATTTTCACACTAATCATAACAAGACTTAGAACGTGTCTTTAGATTATTCAACTCTTTTCTCTTCCTACTCATGGTAACGCAATCATAAGTCTATTTTAACATCTGCAGTGTGACCATCATGATTAGGATATAAATCTCTCAAAATTTCCCGTATTTCATCCTCACTCTCACATTCTTCTACTCCAATATCATTTTCATCCTCACATTCTGAAAGTGGTTCATCTAAGACTTCTCTGTGGTGATACCAAAAGGTATAATTTTGATTTATTCCATATACTTTCAGATGTGTCTCGACTATCTCACGTGTTCCTAATGTTGTATTACAACATTTGACACATGGACATCGTATTTCATGCATTTCTTCTATTTTTTGAAAAGTATAATTCAAAAATTATTGCACCCTAATAAAGTAGGCTTCATTAAGTCGATTATCAACAAGTTGCATCCATTGCTTACTTGGTGACATAACCTTGGATTGTAAATAAAAGCTAGATCAATAAAAACATCGGACAATAAATTTACTAAGATGCGCATGACTTTTTACTAAACTTGCCAATTCATCTTAATAATTTAAACATTCTAAGATATCACAAGAATGAGATAAATAATAAAATGATAGGTCAAACATATAATACACAATTGCTCAAGTAAATAAAGAATTAGAACACTTAAGAGACTTTAAAATAAATCATTATATGGTTCCTTCCAAATAATGAGTAAAAATGGACTAATAACTTTTTTTTTTAAGTGAATATTTACTGCTATAATAAAAGTAAAAAGACTTGACATATGCAGCAACTTAAACCTACTAGTGCATTTGGTTAGGATTGTTGCACCAACTTTAATTTCTAAGTCTTGGGAATAATGGTATCACTGGTTCATCCCCTTTAAATTTTGTAATATTTTTATACTGAAAAATTTGAATTTGAATTTTTATTCCTTCGAGGGTTAGATTTAAGAAGATATTGAAAATCTTGAACTTGACGTTTTTAGACCGAATATTTGTCTAAAAGCATTCTTGAACCATGGTTCAAATCTAAATTACATCCTTGTGTAATTATCACTACAAGAAAAATGCTTTAACTAATTCAAATGTTGCAAAAATCATCCTTTTGTTTATCTTCTGTCAAAAACTAACTGCCAAAGACTTGACTTCTCCCCAAATATCTCTATTCTATCCTCTTCAACCTTCAGCAGAACTTTTCTTTCATTTTGAAAAGCAAAGAGCTTTTGGGCAGAGAAACCAGCTAACTCTTTACACCATTACCAATTGAAGAGTTATAGTTTTGACACGATTTGCATTCTACGTTTATAATTGTGCTTCACAAATCAAGGAAAGAGTTATAATTATTCGTGCCTTTTAAAATGTGCACATTCTAAATCATGAATACATGTGAAAAAAGTCCTCAGAAAAGGAGAATCTATACATCATAAGGCCTCACCACAAAAAATTGCAAGATCAAAAAACTACTCTAATTGTCAAACTACTCTAGCTGCCAACTATAAACTCACCAAAAATTAAAGGAAAGACAAAGATTGAAAGATTTATACCGACAAATATGTTAAAATGAAGATACCAATCCAAATACAATGTTAGACAAAGATAGTTTCATATCTTTAAATTTATCTTCGGTCATACATATATTGAAAAACTCTACGACAACTCACTGCCTTTATGCACATCTCCAACCTCTAAATATGATATAAAGAGATTTAAAGTGTTGGTAGTGCAGAAAGTAATACAAAATGCACTTATTATTTCCACGATAAATCATCAGAACATGTGATAATTAGAAGCCCTGGTGGAGTTAAAATACAAATGGAAAAGAAAAAGAAAAGAATAAGCTCTGGCCAATATCTTGTAGGGACTGGTCTGAAGAAAAAAGTATAAGTTCTTTTCTTTATACATGAACCAAGAAAGACACAACATTCAACTACGGACTATTAACAGCGCTTAGTATCACTTATAACCAATCTTGTATTTCCTCATAAGTATACTATATGTAAGAATATTTGTATAGTTCCCAACGCCGAGAATACTCCTTAAAAAGATGATAAACTAAACTAATGAAGCAACATATCTCATTTGTCAATTGATGCAGACCCACTGGTTATCTATAGAGAAGAGAAGATTTACATTCCTCCAATGAGAAACAGTAAGAGAAGTCCCACCAACATCCAAATGAACTTAACCAATGAATATAAAAGAGACAAGATTAAATGGCCCAACAAATTAAACAGAAAGTAAAAATGGCATTTAACTTAATTAGGACAAAGCTATAATATGTGGAGTTATATGTGAGCCTTCTATTACCCCCACTAAAGAGTCACTTGTTTTTACTTTTGGAATTAACATCTCCTTCTGACTTCGAAACCTTTTTATTGTTTTGTCTAAACTCGTATTTAATGATTTGTCTAGCCAAACTTCTTCCATTTCAATGTCCTAGGAAGGAAAGACATACAGAAGCTTGTTCAAACCCAAAACAACTTATTACATGGTCATATCATGAAACAGCTTCCAATTGAATGCAGAATCTATTTCTGAATGTGACTAAGCCTACAGATTATTTGGTCCGACCTAACCATCTGAGGGACATTACAGAGAAATCTAGATGAGAATAGATATACCATTCAATTAAATTTCAATTATCAACTTTGGGGAAAAATCTGGGCAGTATTAGTTAAAGGATATTTTTTCACTATAATTACACAAGGATCTACTTTAGATTTAGTGTCATAGTTCAAGGATGTTTTTAGAAAAAAATTCTTTTTAGATCTGACTGGAAACAAACAGCTAAGTTATATTCCTCTAAGTCTCTCAAATGCATCAAAGTTGGAGAGTTTATGACTCTTAGACAATTTCCTTTAAGAAAACATCCCAACAGTTATTAGAAATCTTTACAACATTACTGCAAGTTAAATAACAATTACATCCCAGAAGTTATTGGCAATCTTCACATCTCTACTGCAAGTTAAAGCACAATTTACATCACAGAAGTTATTTGGCAATCTTCACAATAGTATTTTTTTTCTTATGCTTAAATTTCTTCCTAATATGATTTTCAATTTAATATATTCTTGATAGTTCAGTTTTTTTATTGGAGGGAATAGTTATCTACAGAATACATACAAATATCGACAACGAAGAGCTTAAAGAGGGAGCTTGCCACTCAAAATAGAGTGCTAATGAATAAACATTTCCAGTGGCAACACTCACTGGAACCTTGTGCTACTGAATAAACAAATTCAAAATCTCCGTGGGATGCTTTAATAAAGCCAGTTCATACCAATGTTTCTTTCTAGTCTAATTTTTTTTATTATCATATCAGACCTACCAAATTTATTAAGATGGTTCTTCAATTATAAACCCTTAAGAAATTCAGACTAAGTCAGAAAATTCAACCAATTCATACTCATAGGAAAAAATCACAATGACAGTACTACCAAAATTTATGGGCTCCTCACAGCCCTAACAAAGAAAATTCTAGAACAATCTCTCAAATATGCCCTCTTTGACCCACAAGCCCTAACTTTACACACAATACTATCAATTTTATTAGCCCTCACATAACATCCATCAGTATCTTAAAGAGACCAATCACATATCATTCAATTAGCGAGAAAGAAAAAATCTAAGAAAGAAATTTTTTGATTTTAATCGAAAAGAAAGAGGAGGAGGAGGAGGNGGAGGAGGAGGAGGAGGAAACTTACTGGTTGATGTAGTTGGAGTTGTAGACGAGTTTGCTGCAAAAATAACTTTAACTTTCAACAATGAACTTTAGGGGGTTTTGCAGTTCAGAGAGAACATGGGATTTAGAAGAAGAAAAAGAAGAAGAAGAAGAAGAAGTAAGGGAGGAAGAAACTTACCACAGGTTGATGTAGTTGGAGCCGTAGATTTAACTTTCAGTAATGGGATGGGTTTTGCACTTCAGAGAGAACGATGGAATTTAGGGATTTTTACAATTCATAGAGAGAAAATCTTTAGACGGCTTCTTTTATTTCACTTCGCGCCTCTCCAATATGTCCCGTCGAAAATTTTCATTAGGGACCGGTCTTTGTGTATTTAGAAAATAAAATAGTCAATTGGAGACCAGTAAATAATATCATCTCTGTAGGTGTATTTTTAGGGACCATAATAATAACTTGTCACTAACTTTTGGTCCCTAATAACCCTTTTTCTTGTAGTGATGCGCTTACTCCTACTTCCTAGTTTCATACTATAGTCAACCCATTTTAATACAGGGTCTTCCACATTCCCTTAATGAAGAATTTGTTTGCATACTCAGTAATAATATCACCTCTATGTTATCACTGTATCCCGTAAGACTTCCTTTACCAGGTGCTCGGGACATTTTTGACCATATCTAGAATTTGAAATGCCTAAAGGCTTTCTAGAAACAAAAATGTCTGCTGCAACGGTCCCTCTCTTATCATAGTGGTCTCACTACAGTGAGGATCCTTCCACTACAATGGGACCAAAATCAGATTAACGGGAGGATGAATGGTTTTTGGAGTTCATTATCCACTTTTCAACTTCAAAATTCCAAAAACTCTCTTGACTCCCGGTGATTTCTACTCATTTTCATCAAGTAATCTTTGGTCTCATTACTTTATAGGGTCATTTGTACTACGTGGTTGCTAAATCTAAGTCTATACGCTTTAATTTAGGTTAATAAGGGGGCGATGGAGTGGGTTTTTCTTTTTGACTAATAGGGGAGATTCTCAAAGCATGCCGCTTGCATTTACATCCCTAAGTGTTCCCTATCATTCTCTGTATATTCCTGGCTGATTTCATGTAGTTGTTTTCTTGAATAATGATGGGGTTTAGGTAGGGTGATGGTTAATCTTCTCCGAGTATTTCGAGCTTAAATCCAGACTCTATTGGGGTGAAAAATGGTTGGTGGTGCATAAATAAGTCTAGTAAGTCTACCCCTTGCTGGATCTGTACCTAAATTAGAGAAAAATGGGATTTGAAATCTCGACCTCTAATTTTAGGGTCGGATGTTGGCTAGAGAAGACGATGTCTGCTATAGTAGGTCTTTATCGTTGTAGCATACCTGTCATAGTGGTCCCACCTTGCTATTGTGGACTCGCTGCAACGGGTCTTCATTTGCTATAGCAGTCATGCCCTAGGCAGTGAGCCATTCCCCTATTCTCTACTTCTGATTCCAAGTTTCTTTCTCTTATTGGTTTTAATCTCTTCCTAACTCACTTGTTTTCTACAGGGTCTTATCACTATGTTTTCTAGCGGGACAACAACCACACTTCCAACTACATTCAGTTCATGACAAACCAATGTCAATTCCGGCACAATGAGTAGGTAGCAAAGTCTGATACATGAGAGAGGTTTCATTTTGCAGGATGTGGTGGAAAGGCTCTGGAGTTTTATGCTTGCCTCTAGGATATGGGGTGGGGTCCTCTTGTTAAGGAGCCCTTCAAGGTTAATGAGACTTGGGTGAGGGAGTTCTATTCTAACTTTCCAACCGTGGTCTGGAACCACTCAGAACCAGTTGCCTATGTTTGAGGGAAGTAAATTCTGTTAACCTCTACTGTTATTATTGAGGATTTAGGTCTACCAAACCCTCGGGAGGACGAGCTAAGGTCCCGGGATGTGAATGGGAATGGGTGATAGCTTGTGGATACCCTGATGGTAGAGGAGCATAGAGCCTCATCCCATTAGCGTGTCACCCAGACCAGTATTCAGGGTACCTTTTTCACTGTTGATGCCTAGAGGTGGCTAAATTTGGTATCTTGGAGGATCCACCCATCCACCAATTTCACCAATGTGACGTATGCTTGAGCTTCAGTGGTGGCCTGTATCCTAAGAGGAGTGCAGGTAAATATGGGGTCGCAAGTATTGGAGGAGTGGAGGTACTTTGCATCCAAAGCCATTACTAGCCTGCCTTTTCCCTCTCTCATTACTATGCTTTGCAAAACGAGAAAGGTTCATGGGAGGCCAGGGATGTCATTATGGCCTTCGATGTGCCCTTTGATCCCTTGAGGGTGACGGAGGCCTCGGGGAGAAGCAAGAAGAAGAGGAAGACTACTTTTGGGGATGGGGATGGTGGGGCCAACACTTCCAAGCCGGTGGGTCTCTTTGAGCGGATTGAGACAGAGATGGCTATCATGCGGTAGTTGTTGGGAGGGTTGCTTTAACACCCCAAAGTTTCCTAAGACTATATTTGGGAAGATGAATATGTTCAGCAGAGGAGTTTGTAATTTTTATCTCTGCACGACTGATGGTACGAGTCGTTGTAAGCTGGTAGAGGTCGTAGGATGACTCGTGCTTAAGTTCAGAGTCTCTTCTCCCAGGCCATGAGTCCCTACCACAAGTTATAGTTTTATGGTACGGCTCGTGGTCATGGAGTCGTAGCATGCTACTGGGTTATCAGGTGCTAGTCCTATGAGTTATTATACGACTTGTAGTAGGAACTACGAGTCGTGGTAGGAGTTGTGGAAATAATCAAATAGTTGGAGAAATTGGACCGGCTAGCAATGGGAGGAATCCACGAGTCGTAGGTTGATTGTACGACTCATGGTACGAGTCATATTACTGGAAGTGAGAATTTTTCCAAGCGAATCATTAAGGGTGTTTTCATAATTTCTAAGATCGTAATTTTCTAATGACGCCGTTTTAAGCCTTGAAAGGAGTTTTTTAAGAGGGTTTAGCATACTCTGAGTCATTAGACTCCCATGCATGCAAGTTATTGAGATCTCTCTTCAAGATCAGACTAGAATTCTCTCAATTCCTTCTCCAATTCTCTTAGGCTTTTTAAACGCTAGTTTGAAGATTAGTTTACCCAGGTATGTAGGGTTATGAATGAGGGTTTCCTTCCACACTCATGCTCAAATTTTTTCTCAGGTTTATGAATTCAAGTGTATGGATTTATAAGGTTTTAACCCAATTTTTATGAAATTCTCTATGATATGTTTATTGGTCTAATCCCCTCATGTTCTAAAGTATGTTTTAAAGTCTAATCGGCAGATTTTATCACAAATTGACTATAAATTCATGATTTCAAGTTACTAGAAATTATTCCTTATTATGCAAGTTTTATGAAAAGTCAAGCTTATGATTCATGATTTCAAGTATGATGAGATATCTAAAATGAATGAATGTTTATGAATTCTCTATGTTTGAATCCATGATTTCGACTTATGAAGTCTATTTCAAGTATGCATGATTTTATGATTTGGGAAAACCCACCCAAGTATGTTTTCATGATTTAACCAAGGCTAATAAGATCAACTTATCATATGTCTTGGAGTCAAGACTCATAATGCATCTTATGATATATTTTTGAATCAAGACTCCCAATTTTCAGATTTTAGGCTATGTATAGGTTATGATTTCAGCTTAGTTGAGAAAAATATGAGTACTATGCATGTAATTATAATTTCAGCTTTGTTGAAAAACAATGTGAGAACTATGCATATTTTTGGGAGTAGTGTCTAGCACCAAGCAAGGCTTGGGGTCCGATGTTCCCCAATCTCAGAACTACACGCCTACGTAGGTATATATTACATGCTTGGGACCTCTCAAGAGAGTTTTCCCCTGCCCCAAGTGGCCTCAGATTGATATCGATATCATGGTAGCGTCCTTAGCTCTAGCAAGATTTTGGACAACTTTGCCCATTTGAGTGTGATAGGTAGGGCATCACGTAAGTTCTATCGTAATGGTGTCGGTTATGACGCATCTCCTATTGTTCCTCATAATTTCAGTTACTCATGTTCATGACCTATGATATTATGTTTTACAGTAGATTTGACCCAAAGACCACTTTATGAGCTTTTACTTATGATTTCAGCTATGACAAGTCATATAATTTCTATTTCTAAATATTGGGTCACTATGTTCAGTTATGATAACAAGTTTACGACTATGTATGTCTTAGATATAGTTTTTAACATGTAGTCCTTGCTCTTATGATCTATTTGATTTATATTTTTATGCATGATTTCAGTTAACATTTACTAAGAATGTTTTACTTACCTTGAATACTAAGTACATTAAAAGTGTTGACTGCATACTCTATGCTATATTGTTTCATGATATAGGTCTAGGTGATCCATCTTAGTCTTACTGATAGCTCGCTTTCCTCTCAGTCCAATTACCTTATTGGATGAGTCCTCATCTCTTGGGGACCTTCATTTAGTTATGTTGATGATGTAAGCTTTGTTTCAGACTTGGAGATAGCTGGGGGCTTGTCCAGCATCTCATCGTAGATGATTTTCAGACATAGACTAGTATGTTCAGCTTGAGAGTCAATGTTGTGATGCTACTATTTCATATACGCTTTATGTTACTCAGACTTTTTCTCATTCATATTTACATTATCAATTCCGCTTTAGTTTATTCTATTGAGTTGCTATGCACATGCCATGGGTTGACTTGGAACCATTCGTGGTTCTAGGTCCCATGTCTTGATTCGGGGTCCTAGCTCATGTCATGACAAACTTGATATCAGAGAAAAGGTTTAGATGGGTGTATGAAAGCCGCGTTAAGCAGAGTCTTTTTCATGGGTGTGAAGCGCGCCACACTTATGAGGAAGAGGCTACAAGATATTTTAGGAAAATTTTCTTCTTTCATGATCTATGTCGTGCGATGAAGTACCTCTCTATTATTATAACTCTTACTATACACATTTTTTGAAATATGCCTCCACGCCGAGTAAATGGTAGAATAAGTGGAAACAGAGATGGCCATGACAATGGCAATAAAGATGGGAATCCGAAAGCCCCACCAGCACCAACGGGTCCTTTGCCCGAGCAAGTCACTCATGTCGAGTTTAGAGTGGCATTTTAGATGTTTACATACTCCATGACCGCTTAGGTCAACCAGAAGGCAGTGGAACATGTTCCCCATAATAGGAATGCAGTAGCAGCGAGACTGTGAGACTTTCTTAGGATGAACCCACCTAAGTTTCTAGGTCTAAAGTGGATGAGCACCCGCATGTGTTCCTTGAGGAGGTGCAAAAGAGCACCCATATTATGGGGGTGATAGGAGAGGAGAGTGTAGATTTATCCTCCTATCAGCTAAAGGGGGTTGCTTACATATGATTTTGCCAGTGGATGGATAGCAGGGGAGTTGGTGAAATCCCCATGTGTTGGGATGAGTTTTTGACTGCTTTCTTGAACAGGTTCTACCCTAGAGAGTTGAGGGAGGCAAAGGCGGCAGAGTTTGTCATCTTGAAGTAGAACCATAGGAAAGTTCATGTAACACCCTGGAAGTCCTCGAGATCAGACCCAGGAGTTAGATGAAGCTTAGCAGAAAAGTCAGCATAAATTTGCCTCAGAACGAGTCGGGGAACGACCGTTAAGAGACCTAACGGGTCGTGGTTTGACCCATGAGGAATTGTAAGGAGGGAATGGCAAGCCCAGTGGCCACGGACCACCTGACGAGTTGTCATGCCTGAAAACGACTCGTTAGGTTGGTCGTTGGGTGGTGAAGAGTTGAAGTCGCGAAGTGTTATC
>JACEIK010004864.1:0-33601 GCA_018107945.1 Datura stramonium
CAGCAGAACCAGCTGGAATCACCTTCAAGACATTAAACCTCACAGTTTTGGATAAAGGCCTGTTATAAAAAAGGATGTTATCACCTCCTACTTCAACAGCTAAACAGAAAAATTACTTTAGCAAACACAAAATATGATGGTACTACTAACCTGCATTGTCCAATAATAACATGATCTCCCTCTTTCACACGGAAGCATGGCGATATGTGAGCTGGAATATTGGAGTGCCTCTTCTCATATCTGAAATAACTTACATGTTAAAAACTAACAGAACAAGAAGCGAAGCAGATAAAATAGTATAAGTGACAAGCTCTTGCCTCTGGTACTTCTTGACATAATGTAGGTAATTGCGTCTAACAATGATGGTTCTGTTCATCTTAGCACTGTGGCATGTACCAGCAATGATACGACCTCGGATAGAAACATTGCCGGTGAATGGGCATTTCTTGTCAATATATGTACCTTTTAAACAGACCAAAACACTATATTAGACCACAGAACAAGGAGAAACTAAGCAATCATAGCCATTTTTACTACAGAGGTAAAAAATAGAATAAAAGATTGCTAGCATTATCATTTCTGTACTTGAAAGCTTAAACTACTACAGCGATTTATGCAACTCATTATTAACAGGGCTATAAAATGCAGATAAATCTAAAAAGCTATTTTGTAAATTACTACAATTTCACCCAAACAAGTGAAAGAATTCCAATGGATTAAAAGCAATAACAAACTAACCAAATTAATATTCACAAGTAAGAATTGAGTTTTTCTTTTAGTAGGAAACGTGCATGTCAATAAAGGCATAAATTAATAATTGTTGTTTAAATACCTACAATCTCGGATAAATGAAAGAAGCACAATGGATGAAAGCAGTCACAACATTATCAGAAAGCATAGGCAACCAAATGTCCCCTAGTTTAAGGAAACAGCATTCTCAAACCCCAAGGAAATAAATATTCACTGTTGATTATTTGGAAATGGTGATGCATTCTTGAGCCTTCAGAAAGGAGAACAAAAGAGCAGAGCATGGAATGCAGCTCCTTTGGCACTTATGTGGGTGCTTTGAAAGGCAACAAAAGAGCTTTTGAAGGAGCAGAAAGTAAATTTATACAGTTGATGGCCAGTCTTCTCATTTTTGGTTAATTTTCGAGGTGACTGATAACAGTAGTGAGAACCATATAATGCAGGCTCTCTCTCTTTTGTGTACCACTTGTATACAGGGTGTTCACTGACATCAATAAATTCATTTCTTATCTAGTAAATAAAATAAGAAATATTCACAACTGAGAAATTTTATCACGGAGTGAAACTACACTTCTAAGGTAGCATCCCCTGAAACAACAACCACACATATTCTCACTTAAATTCAGTCTTAAGATAACACATATGAAGCACAAACTAGCATCATTTTCTCTTTCCATCTCACAAGCAACTAAGAGAGTGTTTTTTATGTATTTTATAGACGTTCCAACTTTCTTGGGGTTGGAACTGAGCCATAGTTGTCATGTTTGTTTATAGGTTGCACCAACTCTTACAATGAACAGACTGGGTGATGGCTTCTCTGTATGGGGATCAGAGAACAAGATACAGACCAGATCCTAAAGCGTTTGCTGGACTATCATCTAAAGTCTACTAAGAGTGTTACTTCCAGTGAAACAACATAAAACTCCATCCCCAACCAGCCACACCCTCTAAAAGCAAAAGTTAAAATTTGTATCAAATTTTTCGGGCTTGAACTTGTAGTTACATTAATCAATATCAAATATTAAGCAAATATAAACAGTAGAGAGTGTATGTTCCTCACTATCTAACTAGTTTGCATTCTCTATATGAATCCTCTACACCAAGGAAATATAAAGCAAATAAACTACTTTGGAACACTCAGCATTGACAATTAGTCTTGTAGAATTTCTATTCTGCTCCATTCAAAGGACATACAGCAGAACTATATTCACAATAATTAGGAAATCTTAATACAAACCAGGAATGCAGAAGACAGTTAAACATGTTCTCGTATATGATTAATGGAAATGAATATGAACCTTCAGTAGCCTCACGAGGAGTCTTGGATCCCTAAACCAATACTCTTAAAGTATCTATTGCCTCCCTTTCCAGGCCTCTTTCCCTTCAGTCTTCTGCAAGACTGCCCCAAAACAGATAAACAACAAAACGCAAATCTTAGACTAAAAAATTCCAGCAACACACACTATAACTTTGGTCAGGACACTCACCTTAGAAAAACACCTGGCTGCTTCAAAAACGCCTTCTCCGTCTGCAACACGAAACAAATTCAATTAGATTTTCTCTATAGAAACTCATAATATCACAGGCAATAGGAGAGAGAGAGAGAGAGAGAGTAGCCTGCTCCGCCGCAGTTGAGGGTTACGAAGGAAGCTGACTGAACGATGCTCGTATTCCCAAACCCTAATTTACAGCAGGGAGCGAGGACTTAAGAAACATGTACTCTAGGCAGATCAGGACATGGACTATGGACTGGACTTGCAAAATGGGCTAATTTGCAGATGGGCTCAAAATCCAACCAATTAAATAAGTATAAGTTTAAGATAGAATTGACATTTTTATAACCTAAAAATATTAGTAAATTCTAACCTTTAAATATTGATAATTTCTAGATAAAGAATTAATTTTGTTATTTTTATGTATAATTGATGTATATATGTATACATCATTATAGTATACATTGACTATAATCGGATTGTGTTATGAAACTTTTTTTTAAAATTATGGTGAAAATCGTGTGTTTATTACTTTCTTGCCATGTACTTTTACATATAAGGTGATATATATATATATATATATATATATATATATACACATAAGTTATTATAGTATACCTCGATTGTATTCATAATTGCATCCAAAATTTTATTCAAATTTTTATACGTTAAAATTTTTTCTTAATACACCATGTATTTTTCACATATAATAATTGATGTATATATGTATACGTTATTATAATATACGTCGCTAATCAAATTTGTATTCAAAAATTTAGTCAGGGTTTGTATTCATGATGAAACTTTTAAAAAAATTATCTTGAACATTGTATGTTTATTTCTTTTCTCATCATGTGTACTTTTACGTATAAAATTTATTTGTATATATGTATATGTTATTATAGTCAATTCCCATAAAATAAGTCTTGTATAATTTTAAAAATATAAATCGGTCATGCAATATATAAATAAATAAATAAACAAACAAGCAAAATGCGTCACGTTTCTATAACAACGTAAAGTCAATTACCTTCAATATTAAATTTTAAAAATTGATAATTTTTTAATTTCAATTTTGAACTTATGAATTGAATTCCTAATTCATGTATTACTAATACCTACATAACTAACTGTAACCAAATGACCCTTAGTACTTTAGTGTATGATCATTTTCATCGTGGCGTATAATTTGTATATTTATTTTATGTAATTTCATAATCTTTTTGGTTAAATATTTTAGTACAGTGTCAATACTTGTCTCATAATTTATGTCACTAAAATAAAGAAATATTTCATATATTAAGTTATGTGTTATGTAGAAGACTTTATCGTAAAAAATAAAAATAAAAGCTGAAAAATTGAAAAATCTGAAAAATTCGAGGTTGAAAAACCCCAGCTTTTATTAGTTTGATTTGATTAAAAATAAACTGATCTTTAATTTTAACTCTTTAAATTTATAATTTTAAAAATTCAAATCGACACTTTCCATATACAACCTAATTATAGTATTGCAAATCATAAGGTTCCAAAATTATAAGTATTACAAATATAAGTCTCAATGAAAATACCTCCATCCATCTTTGCTATGCAGAGTATTGACTTAAAATATCGTCAACCCTCTGTATTCGTGGCAACCCTCGCCAACCATCCATGTAAATCCTGATAACCGCGACAATCACTATTATTGTCAACCCTTCTATTAATCTTTACCATGCATACTAAGCTGTCATTATAATTAGATTAACTTTCACTTATAATCAGCAGCGTATGGCCCCACCACACTCTACCACTGCTCCAGGTCACTAGCTACTATTAGTGGTCAATCCTTACTGTCAAATCCACCTCATAATCACAATTAGCACTACGGAAGTCGGCCACGGTATATCGCCATTTTACTTTGTTGCTTGAGTCACCACCATGTGTACCGGCTACTATCAGCCAACTTTAGCATCAAAATCATCACCCCTTCACGCCGAGTCACTATAATTATCAGCTTTCAACACTATACTCATCTTTTTCGTTTAATTTTTTCGTTCAATAACACTTCAATTTCTAGAATTTTATGAACATTATCACAACCCCTCATTAAAACTTACAAATATAAACATAATACGATAATGATTTGCTAGTCTATTAATTTACATGATATAATTCAAATAATATTTTAAATTGCATTATTGATTATAATATGCAATATCTTATACGATACTTAAAATTTTAAATGATTGAAAAGTTTTATTATAGATGCATGTTATTAACGCAAGTACATTCCAAAATAATGACCAATGCTAACAAAAAATGATTTTAACACCGGGAATAACAATAATATTAGATATCTATTAATTCATGCTTAGTTTTGACATAACTTAGGGGCCGTTTGGTTGTGTATAAGGCCCAAATTAATACATGAACAACTTTTTGAATATTCATGTATTAATTTAATGCGGTTTAATTTCTAAATAGAATAAAGTTATGCATGTATTAATTTTATACCATGTTTGGTTGGTAGATTTCAAATGTTGTATAAAACTTATTCATGTATTAATTTTATGCGATGTTTGATTGTATTTTAGTAATTCTACATAACTAATACTTACATAACTTATGAAGAAATCTATGTATAATTTATGCGGGGGCGGTGGAATAAGTTATGTGGGTATTAGTTATCATGGATTAAAATAATAAAATTACACATCTACCCTATCAATTTACTTTTAAATTTTTTTTTTTTAATTCATATGTAGTACACAATTTTTAAACTTAAAAAATTAAAAAAGGAAATAATGATGTGATTATTTAAAAGTTGAAAATTTTAAAAATTAAAATTTTAAAAATGTTAATTTTTTTAATTTTTTTAATTTTTTTAATTTTTTTAATTTTTTTAATTTTTTTATCTTTTTTGATTTTTTTAATATTTTTAATTTATTAAATATTTAATAATTAATATTGTAATGTATTGTAATTTCAATAACTATAAATCCTACATAACTAAATACTTGCATAATTAATACCTACATAACTAATACATGAATTACTAATACCTGCATAAAATATTACAAAATTCTCTCATAACTAATTCATGTATTATTAATACCTACTATAACTCTGACTTGCAACAATCAAAACGACCCCTTAGTACTTTTAGTGTATGATCATTTCATCGTATCAATTAATTATATTTGTTTATGTGATTTCCATAATCTTTTAGGTTAAATATTTTAGTACGAGTGTCAATATTTGTGTCTCATATTTTATGTCACTAAAATAAAAAATATTTCATGTATTAAGTTATGTGTTCTTACGTGAAAAAAAATAAAAAAACTAAGAAAATTGAAAAATCTGAAAAATACAAGGTTGAAAAACCCAACTTTTATTAGTTTGATTTGGTTTATAGATTTTAAAATCCGATATAATTGATTTGGTTTGATATTTAAAAAATTCAAATCAACCCGCACCATGTACGACCCTAATTATAAGTATTGCAAATCATAAGGTTCCAAGTGCTCTATTATTTACAAATCCCATAAGTCCGATGAAAATATTTCCTCATCCGTCTTTGCCGTACGGTATTGAGCAGCCCGATAAATAGAATGATAATTTTACTATATCACCCTTTAAATATAATAAATTTAATACTTTGAAAAATATATTAAGATATTACTATAATTAAAAATTAAATAAGGAAAGCGTTTTTATGTATTTTATAGACGTTCCAACTTTCTTGGGAGTATACATCGATCGTATTCATAATTGTATCCAAAATTTTATTCATTAAATTTTTTTCTTATCACCATGTACTTTTCACATATAATAATTGATGTATATATGTATACGTTATTATAATATACTTCGACTATAATCAAATTTGTATTAAAAAATTTAGTCGGTTTGTATTCATGATGAAACTTTTTTAAAATATTATCTTGAACATTGTGTGTTTATTTCTTTCTCGTCATGTGTACTTTTACGTATAAAATTTGTATATGTATATGTTATTATAGTCAATTCCCATAAAAAATAAGTCATGTATAATTTTAAAAATATAATCGGTCATGCAATATATAAATAAATAAATAAACAAACAAAAAAAATTGTCACGTTTCTATAACAACGTAAAGTCAATTACCTTCAATATTAAATTAAAAATTATAATTTATAATTTTTTAATTTCAATTTTGAACTTATGAATTGAATTCCTAATTCATGTATTACTAATACCTACATAACTCTAACCCGTAATCAAGCGACCCTTAGTACTTTTAGTGTATGATCATTTTCATCGTGGCCAGTATAATTTGTATATTTATTTTATGTGATTTCATAATCTTTTTAGGTTAAATATTTTAGTACAATGTCAATGCTTGTCTCATATTTTATGTCACTAAAATAAAGAAATATTTCATGTATTCGTTATGTGTTTTGTAAGAAGACTTTATCGTGAAAAAATAAAAAAAAAACTAAGAAGATTGAAAAATACGAAAAAATCCGAGGTTGAAAACCCCAACTTTTATTAGTTTGATTTGGTTTATAGATTTTAAAATCCGATATAATTGATTTGGTTTGATATTTAAAAAATTCAAATTGACCCGCACCATGTACAACCGTAATTATAAGTATTGCAAATCATAAGGTTCCAAAATTATAAGTATATACAAATCATAAGTCCCAATGAAAATATTTGCTCCATCCACCTTTACTCGTCGGTATTGACTTGAAAAACAATAAATAGAATGATAATTTTAAATGTTATAATTAATACATGATAATATCACTATAATATAATCTTTCTTTACCAAAAAACAATTGGATTTTTTAATTAAATATCTAAACTTTAATATTTAAAAATTAATTTTTGTAAAAATAAATAAACATAACGAAGGGGAAAAGTAAAGGGCGCCGTCTGTAAGGATCAGACCCACGACCACGTGGTTAAAAACCACGCGCTCTACTGCGCTAAGGCTAAGACGGCTTCGTGCTCTATTTCAACATTTTATTTATTTATTCCTATACAGATGTACCGCATCATCATAATAGGCAAAGATGAGAAATTAATCTGGTACACCATTCAATTTAAATAGAAAAGAATGATTTTATTTTTTCTCTTATATATTATTTTATATCTCTTACGTATAAAAATAAATTTATAAATAAGTATAAAATTAATTGATTTAGAGAAAAAGATTGCGCTTGTTAAAACAGACAATGTCAAGAAAGATTGAAACTAAAATGTCAATGATGCAGTTTGATATGATTATTTTATTTCCACTCTTATATGGTGTTGTTGTATGATCTTAGGTTCAATATTTTTTACATTACAAGCAAAAAGTTGTTGCGGTCGACAAAAACAAAATGATGAAGTGACATTACATTAATATTTTAAAAGTAAGATGTTACTATAGTTGACTAAGAGCGATGGTGGGTGTTTAAAAAATTATGGTGTCATTTCTTTTGTACATGCTAAATTCATACTTAGTTAAAAATTCTACTCTAATATCCGCATGTCTAACGAATATTGGATCATTCAATTCATATTAATAAAGAATTCATCATAAGTTAATCTATGATAGTTGCTGTCTAAGATATCTTTGTTCAGCAAATTTATATTATTGTCTAGTAGAGATAAAATGATTAAATAAAATTCAAATGAAACATCTAAAACTATTATATATATAGTTGGTCAATTTGATTAGAGCTTTTTCTTTTTGGTTGAGAACACCTTGAAAATTGAAGTTTATATTGTGGCAAATGGCAATGTACCATTAGACTAGGCTCAAGCAATCCGAGAAATTTGTAAATTCTTGCTAATTCAATCACCAAACATTTTCTTCAAAAAATAAAGGTCAAAGAAGGGTTCAATCATAAATTGCTTATGTAAGATAAGTAGTACATAGACTTAATAGGGAAAAAACTGTGAGCGTTGAGTTTCACAACTTGAAGCTCAAAGGAAAATCAACGAAACGAGAATAGTCTTGACATCATTCTGGAGATACCAATTAAAATGGAACCAGCTCACATTAGGTAAAGCCTTTTTACCCCGCTTGGCGAACAGTGGAATCTGCTAACACATTAAACCTCACGGTTTTGGATAAAGGCTGTTATAAAAAAGGATGTTATCACCTCCTACTTCAATAGCTAAACGGAAAAATTACTTTAACAAACACAAAATATGATGGTACTACCAACTGCGTGTCAATAATAACATGATCTCCTTCTTTCACGGAGCGTGGTGATATGTGGTGGAATATTGATGCCTCTTCTCATATACGAAATAACTTAAAGTTAAAAACTAACGAACAACAAGCGAAGCAGCCAACATAGTACAAGTGACAAACTCTTGTCTCTGGTACTTCTTGACATAATGTAGGTAATTGCGTCTATGATGATGGATTTACAATTCATCTTAGCCTTGTGGCATGTACGGCAATGATACGACCCGGATAGAAACATTGCGTAGGTGAATTCTTATTTCTTAATCGATATACGTACCTAAATTTAAGCCAGAACCAAAGCACTATGTTACATCATAGAACAAGGGAAACTAACGTATAGCCGTTTTTACTAGGAAGGTAAAAATATATAGTGAAAGATAGAAACTACTGATATCATTTACGTAGCAGAAGCTTAAACTACTCTGGAAAAATTTATGCGCTCATTGTTACGGGGCTATAAAATGCGAGATAAATCTAAAGGAGTTTGTTTGTAAATTACTACAATTTCGGCCAAACAGAGTGAAAGAATCTGATAGATTAAAGGCAATAACAAACAAACTATAATTAAGATTCACAAGTAGAATTGAGTTTTCTTTTGTTAAAAGAACCATTACATGTCAATAAAGGCATAAATTAATAATTGTTGTTTTGAAAATACCTACAACGTGGGAAATGAAAGAAGCACAATGGATGAAAACGATCACAATATTATAACTTCAGAAGTACCATGAAAGAACCAAATGGCAACTTGTGCATCTTTGACTTAAAATGCAGGGAACTCTTCATTTTTAAAATACCCACCATCTAGAGAAGCGTTGGTGACAAACCATTTCGCATTAACGTCACAAGTGGATATTTAGGACACATAATTCATTTTCCATTACTAAATGTAAATGATATCGGTTGGAATGCATGGCGCTTTACGGCATCTTGGTGCTTTTTGTCTCTGGTTGAGGTAGGAAACAAAGATATTTGGTTACCACAAGGTTTTAATGTATCTCTGTAGTTGTATCAAAGATTTAAGAAAATTAAGAAAAAACCCACGTGAAAAAAAAATGAGGTATATGGATTTGTGAATGACACCTAATAATTAGGTTTTGAGGGTGGAATTCGAATTGCGGAAAATTCAATATTAGTTATAATATTAGATGATGTTGGAGAATGGTGAAACAAAAGCAGGAAAGATCAACCTTGAGCAGGAGAGGTGTCATAGCCTCCTCCATGTCATGCTAATCGAGTCGCTAGCTAATAAGAGGTTATGCTCCTTAATGCACTATAGCTTCTACAGCCATTTTTATTGAGCATAGTACAGTGTCATTCAAAGCAAATGTAAAGTACTCCTTGATGAATGATATATTTCCTCACTATCTAACTAGTTACACATTCTCTATATGGATACTCTACATGAAATATAAAGCAAATAAGCTACTTTGCAACACTCGACGTGACAATTAGTCTTACTAGAATTTCCTATTCTACTCCATTCGAGACGACATACAACATAACTATATTCACGTAATTGAGAATGTTAATGCAAACCGGCGACGCGAAGACGGTCAACAAATGAAATACGGTAATTAGGTGTGTTCTCGATATGATTAGCGGAAATGAATATGACAACCCGGTGGCACGCGAGTCTTGAATCTATTCAATATATAAGAAGTATCTATTGCCTCCTTTCACAGCCTCTTTCCCTTCTAGGTCTTCTTAGAGTTGCCCAATCAAATAAACACCAAATGCACATAATCTTAGAATCAAATTCCTCCAACATAAACTATAGCTTTGGTCAGGGATATCACCTTCCGAAAAACACCAGTACGCTTCAAAACGCCTTCTCAGTGCGCATGACAATACATTGATTTCTCTATAACAACTCATAATGTAGTAGCGACATAAAGAAGTGCCTACTCCGCCATGATTGAGGGGTTACGAAGGGTGGGCGAACAATGCTCGTATCCTGAGCCTAATTTACGCGGGGAGCAGTGATGAGGCAGACTTAGAGAAGCTATGTACTCTAGAGATCGGGACATAGGCGCGAGGTGAACACAAATTAGGGCTAATTTGCATATGGGCTCAAATCCAACCAACTAAAACTTTCAAAATCCTAAGATGGATTTGATATTTTATTCTCTGCGAGAAAAGTCTAACAAAAATGACTTATACGGGGAGGTCTTGATATTTTTCGCGCCATTTAATATTTTATTAAAAATAGCTTTTAGTCGAAGAATTTTAATTTTTATCATAAGATATATATACTTAAATATTTTAAAATAATCTAACATAACAAACTCAAACACGCATATCTAAAGTAATTCTTGCAGTAAATAGATTTGTAAATTATTTATGTAATATAAATATAGCTTAAATGATGATTTCAAATTGCAACCAACTAAAATTTTAAAGAGCAATTTTCATAAATAGTACTACATAGTAAAATAATTGCATAAAATAGAATGATTTATTAAAATTATAAAAAATAACATGTTTTTCTATTTTATGGTACAATTTACAATAACCCATTATGACTATATCTAAATTTAAAACCCTGCAATCCCTCCTTAATTGGTGTTGTTTGTTTTTTAAGGATAGTTGCGTATTTAATAGGAGTAAGTCGCTCTTTTTATTCTTGAAATTTTTTTTCCATATTTAAAATTTTAAACCAAAATTCCACATATGTGAAATTTCTAAATTTGAAGTGCGATTTGTAGAGTTTTTCTTTGGGTGTATCATCGTTGTGATTTGAGAAAAATTTTAAATTTAATAGGTTACATGTATCAATACTCATCTATTTAAATGAAAGTTATGTGTTTCACTAGAATATTGATACATACTAATAAGCATAAAAAAATGATACATATACAAATATAATACATAAACACGATATAAGCGCAAAGTTATTTACGAGATAAGTATATAAAAGAAAACGTTACACATTTCAAGATACATAATCTGGGAATTTTATGGCATGCCATAAGTTTAATGACATGACATAAGTTCCAGCAACAACAATTTGTGCCTTTGAGAATAAATTCAACAACATGAATATTACTAGGGATAGAAGTTGCTTGACATGAGAAGTTGAGTTTGCATGAATTTGTGGGTAAGGAAAAGTTCGGTATAAGCTTGTGTGTCTGGGCATAAGTTCGGCAATATTAACTTGTGCGGGGGCGGAAGCTCGCAACATTAACTTGTGTCTTTAAATGTCAATAATACCGGAGATTTTATTTTATTTTATTTTTGGGGAGAGTTAGAGCCTTCTTCTCCAAGTTTCCATCAATTTCTTTGTAGGTATTCAAGGAACATTGAATCAATCCATTCCAGTATGTATGGTTTAGAATGGGTGATTTCTTCAATTTTTTCTTTTTTTAAATTTTTGAATTTAATCATGAATCCTCCTATTCAATTAAGAGTTTCTGTCCATGAAAATATGATTTCTCTTTATAGGTATGATTTAATTGAATTTTAATTATTGAATTATGAATAATGGGCGGGTTTCATATTATTTTCTTTAAAATCATGTTTCAAGCTTTTAAATCTAAAATGCCTATTGATGAAGGTTCACGAAAGTTATGATTTATGATGCATATTCAATGTTTTGAGTTATTGATGATGGAAAGGCATGAATTCAAGTTACCCATGTTTATGAGCATATTTTGAAAGAATTGAGTATGATGAAGTATTAGACAATGCCCACATGTTGAAGGATGATTTACGATTTATTGGCTCAAGTTATATTTTGATAAAGTTTACCTACGATTACGATAATGAATGATTTGTAAGCCTTGAGTCTTATGGTTTCTTACGAAGTATATGATACAAGTGTGATGTACTTCTCCTATATTTATTTATGAGTTTATTTTACTTTTAAATGTAGTTTTACTTACCTTGCATACTCGGTACATTCCACGCACGTACTTCATACTTTCTGCTATCTTTGTATCGTTTCATGATACGGTCTCGAATCTCGAGGCTCGTCCTCACCCTTAGTCCATCTTAACTTATGCTCGGTTATTGGTGAGTCCTCATGTTTCGAATCGTTTGTGAGACTTTTATATTATACATGTTTCATTATTGTTCGAGTTAGTTGGGGATGTTGTCCTTGACCTATCGTATGTAGTAGAGGCTTTCGGGCGGTATGTAGTACTCAACTTATGTGTACATCTAGTATTTTTCGATATTATGCTATGGTTACTATTCGCTATGTTTTATGCTTAATATTCCGCTTATTTAAATGAGATTAGTTGTATGCATGTGCCATGGGTCGACTTGGGGTCTCTCGGAATCCTTGTCAGGTAATACACAATCCCGGGTGTATGTTGGTCGTGACATTTCTTCATTGAGTTCAACATCGCGTAACCCTCAACCATGGTGAGACGGGTTCCTTTCTCTCTGGCCATATTTCACATGCATTATTAGTTGCTATAGAAAAATCTAATCGTTTCCTTTATGTTATAGGCGGAGAAGGTGGTTTTGAGCTGACCGGAGTATTTTTATAAGGCGAGTATCCTGACAAAAAACTATAGTGTATGTTGGAGGAACTTGAGTCTAAGATTTGCGTTTTGTTGTTTATACGGTTGCCCGGCTCACAGAAAATGAGAAGTGATGAAAGAGACGGGGAAGGGAGACATCGATACTTTAAGAGTATTGGTTTAGGATTCAAGACTCCTCGTGAGGCTGTTAGAAGGTTCATGTTCATTTCCACTAATCATATCGAGAATATATTCATTATGTTTACGCTTACTTCTTGATTTATTCTAGATATTAAGCTTCCCTAATTAGTACGGTGTATATAGTTCGAATATGGCTGAATGGAGGCAAACGAAATTTTATAAGGCGAATTGTCATGCAAAGTAGGTCTTTTCTTTCACAAGTCATCCTCTCAATGTAAGTATCATACTAAGAATGCCAACTAGCTTGATTAAGGAATAGTTGATTGAGTTATATACATATGGTTCGGAGCCTCAACGATAGGTGCGCCTACTTAGAAAGACCAAATTCAAGATAATTTTTTAAAAAAGTTTCATCATGAATACAAACTGAATAAATTTTGAATACAAATTTGATTATGGTCGATGTATATTATAATAACGTATACATATATACATCAATTATTATATGTGAAAAGTACACGGTATTAAAAGAAAAATTTTAATAAATAAAATTTGAATAAAATTTTGGATACAATTATAGACACAATCGATGTATACTATAATAGCATTGTATACATATATACATCAAATTTTATATGTAAAAGTACATGGCAAGAAAGTAATAAACACACAATTTTCAAGATAATTTTAAAAAAAGTTTCATAAATACAAATCTAAATAAATTTTTGAATACAAATCTGATTATAATCAAAGTATATTATAATGACGTATACATATATACATCAATTGTTATACATAAAAATATATGGCAACAACAAAATAAACATGCAATATTCAAGTTAAATTTTAAAAAGACTCATGAATACAAATTTGATTAATTTTTGAAAAAATTTCAGAATATATATACATTCAATAAATATTGAAATATACATTCAATAATTGTTAGAATGTAAAATTTATACATCAAACAGATGTAAAGATAAATATTATAATATCTTAGTTATAATATTCTCATTCGTATAATATATAAATGATTAATTAACATTTATGAATATATCTGAAAGTTTTCTTGAATGAAACATTAATGTTGAGATCTATTTTGCATCACCAGTTAATGTAGCATAATAAAAGAAAAGCGCTTGTCTATTTGTAGGCAACTATTTTTTTAAGGAAAAAAATTATAGTTAAAAATTCTTATGCATACGATTATTAAATCTTAAATTTATTCCTATGAAAAGTCATAATATTATTTTTAATATTGAGGAGCCTTTTAGTAATTTTTGTCTGAGAAATTACCAGCATTTAAAGGTTAAATTTTACTGATACTTATTAGTTTATAAAATGTCAATTTCTATCTTAAAACTTATACTTATTGTTGGTTGGATTTTGAGCCCATCGCAATTAGCCCATTTAGCCCATTTTGCAAGTCCAGTCCATAGTCCATGTCCCGATCTGCCTAGAGTACATAAGCTTCTCTTAAGTCCTCGCTCCCTGCTGTAAATTAGGGTTTGGGGATACAAGCATCGTTCAGTCAGCTTCCTTCGTAACCCTCAATCATGGCGGAGCAGGTTACTCTCTCTCTCTCTCCTATTGCCTGTGATATTATGAGTTTCTATAGAGAAAATCTAATTGAATTTGTTTCGTGTTGCAGACGGAGAGAGCGTTTTGGAAGCAGCCAGGTGTTTTCTAAGGTGAGTGTCCTGACCAAAATTATAGTGTGTGTTGCAGGAATTTTAGTCTAAGATTTGCGTTTGTTTAATTTATCTGTTTTGGGCATTCTAAGAAGACCGGGAAGGAAAGAGGCCTGGAAAGGGGTAATAGATACTTTAGGTATTGGTTTAGGATTCAAAGACTCCTCGTGAGGCTACTGAAGGGTTCTATTCATTTCCATTAACATATACGAGAACATGTTTAACTGTCTTCTGCATTCCTGCTTTGTATTAAGATTTCCTAATTGTGTGAATATAGTTCTGCTGTATGTCCTTTGAATGGAGCAGAATAGAAATTCTACAAGACTAATTGTCAATGCTGAGTGTTCCAAAGTAGTTTATTTGCTTTATATTTCCTTGGTGTAAGGGATTCATATAGAGAGAATGCAAACTAGTTAGATAGTGAGGAACATACACTCTCTACTGTTTATATTTGTATTTCCTTGATATTGATTGATGTACTTACGGTTCAAGTCCGAAGAAATGACCGTAGAAGTTATGTCGATGCATTAAAGACATACACTATACTTGTTGTAGATCCTCTTATTAGCTAGGGACTTAGATTATTAAGATGACATGGAGGAGAAGTATGCATCTCTGTTCAAGGTTGATCATTCTCTGTTTTGCTTTAACCATTCACTAATATCATTCGAATGTTGTGCAACTAATAGTGAATTTGTCTACAATTTAATTCCACCTCGAAAACCTGTGATTAAGTGTTTGATTCACAAATCCATATACCACAATTGGAACACAAATAAATGCATGTGTTCTGTATAGAATTCTTTTCATGAATCCTGTGGTCAAACAAAGGAAATTAAATGGTAATGCAGCGTAAGTTTTTGGGGCACATTGGTTGTATACACACACACACAGAGAAAATGGTGCACTTACATCTTGAGTGTTACCTGCAACTTCTTGTCCAAAGACATTCTTCCGATATGGATTATGATATTTGGGAGGATGCATGAAGCTTACTGTTCTTCTCTGGACTTTAGCGAATCTAGATGGGAGACTCAATCAAGGCCAAGAGTAGTAAGTTCCGGTTCAGAGAGAACTTTTGGATATCAACTCAATAATGTGTCCTCAGGCAAGGAGGAGAGAGATAGTAAAGCTGTCTGAATCTTTTTTTTTGGTTAAGACTTCTTAACATTTTGCTTTTTTAGAGGGGTGTGGCTGGGGTTGGGGATGAGTTTTATGTTGTTTCACTGGAAGTAACACTCTTAGTAGACTTTCGATGTGGATAGTCCAGCAATCGTTGAGGGATCTGGTCTATATCTTGTTCTCTGATCCCCATACAGAGAAGCCATCACCCAGTCTGTTCATTGTAAGAGTTGGTGCAACCTATAAACAAACATGACAACTCTTGTCCAGTTCAACTCCAAGAAAGTTGGAGCGGCCTATAAATACATAAAAACACTTCCCTTAGTTGCTTGTGAGATGGAAAGAGAAACTGATGCTAGGTTGGTGTTTCATATGTGTTGTCTTAAGACTGAATTTATGAGAATATGTGTGGTGGTTGTTTCAGGGGGTGCTACGTAGAATGGTTTCACTGTGATAAAATTTCTCAGTTGTGAATATTTATTTATTTACTAGTGAAATGAATTTATTGATGTCAGTGAACACCCTGTATACAAATGTTTAAAGAGAGAGCCTGCATTATATGGTTCTCTACTACTGTTATCAGTCACCCTCGAGAGCTAACCAAAGATGAGAAGATTGGCCATCAACTGTATAAATTTACTTTCTGCTCCTTCAAAAGCTCTTTTGTTGTTCTTTCTTCAAGCACCCCACATAAGTGCCAAGGAGCTGCATTCCATGCCTCTTCGTTCTCCTTTTCTGAAGGCTCAAGAATGCATCACATATCCAAATAATCAACAGTGAATATTTATTTCCTTTGGGTTTGAGAATGCTGTTTCCTTAAACTAAGGGAATTGGTTGCTATGCTTTCTGATAATGTTGTGACTGCTTTCATCCATTGTGCTTCTTTCATTTATCCGGGTGTATGTATTTCAAAAACAACAATTATTAATTTATGCCTTTATTGACATGTAATGTATCCTTTTATCAAAAGAAAAACTCAGATTACTTGTGAATATTAATTTGGCTGGTTTGTTGTTGCTGCAAATCCCATTGGAATTCTTTCACTTGTTTGGGTGAAATTGTAGTAATTTACAAAATGCTTTTTAAATTTATCTCTGCATTTTATAGCCCTGTTAATAATGAGTTGCATAAATCGCTGTAGTAGTTTAAGCTTTCAAATTACAGAAATGATAATGCTGAAATCTTTTATTCTATTTTTACCTCTGTAGTAAAAATGGCTATGATTGTAGTTTCTCCTTGTTCTGTGGTCTAATATAGTGTTTTGGTCTGTTTAAATTTAGGTACATACATTGACAAGAAATGCCCATTCACCGGCAAATGTTTCTATCAGTCGTATTATTGCTGGTACATGCACAGTGCTAAGATGAACAGAACCTCATTGTTAGTATGATTACCTACATTATGTCAAGAAGTACCAGAGGCAAGAGCTTGTCACTTATACTATGTTGTCTGCTTAAGCTTCTTCTGTTCTGTTAGTTTTTAACATGTAAGTTATTTCAGATATGAAGAGGCACTCCAATATTCCAGCTCACATATCTCCTTGCTTCCGTGTGAAAGAAGGAGATCATGTTATTATTGGACAATGCAGGTTAGGACCATCATATTTTGAGTTTGCTAAAGTAATTTTTCATTTTGCTGTTGAAATTAGGAGGTGATAACATCCTTTTTTATAACTGACCTTTATCCAAAACTGTGAGGTTTAATGTCTTAGTGATTCAGCTGGTTCTGCTGGTGGGGGTAAAAAAGCTTTTACCGGAATGTGAGCTTTGTGCTTCCATTTTAATATTAGTTATCTCCAGGAATGTTGTCTAGACTTTTCTGCTTTGCTGAATTTTGCTGTCTACATTGATTTTCCTTTGGGCTTTAAATCTTGGAAACTTAAATGCTAGCAAGTTTTTCCTATGAAGTTTTTGTACTATTTATCTTACAAGAAGTTTGGTGATTGATTAGCAGCAGCTGTTTTCTAGTTTACTGTCATTTTAGTTATAAATTTCTGGGCTCCTTTGGATCATTGTTTTGAGCCTAGTCTAATGTTACATTGCCATTTGCCACAATGAAAACTTTTAACTTCTGCAGATTCTCAATGTTGATGCTTTAAAAAGGAGAGATCATTAGCAAGCTCCTTCAGAAAGCAATGTCAAGATCAAAATTTCATTATATAGTCTTGTATTTTTGTCCCTCTTAATAATCTTTGGAAATTGATCTTAACTTGAAGAAATTTTATTTTACCTCAGACAGATGTTTCAACGTTTGTTTATCAGAATGTTGATAATTCATCATGTTCACTATTTTGAAATATAATCATGGCTTATGATAAAAGTTAACACTTATGTTTGATGGATAATATAACTAGTTCTAACTTTGAAAACTAATTTTTATTAATTAAATATTTATTTAGGATTCTATTATATTTTTCAATTATTATTCTTTCAGTATCCTATATAAGAAGTTCTTGGATAAAAATTTGTGAGAAACATATCAAGTTAGATAAAAAAGAATAACCACTTTAACTTAGTACATAATAACTTAATAAGTAAAAGATTGAAAATGAAAAGATAACAAAAATATAAAATATAAAATTTGACGTAAATTTTTTCCTTTAAGGTATGAGTTTTGAAAAATGAACAGTTTTAAAAATTGAAGTCATTTCATCTTTCATTTTTTTAAATGTTTGAGTCTTTAATTGAGTAATTTATTGAAAAGATAATTTATTATTTAATTTCTAAAAGTGGACGAAGGAAATATTTTATTCTTTTTCCTTTTTTATCCCAATAATTGATCATTTTCCAAAAAAAAAGTCTCAATCTGCTTCCATTTTTTTCTTCTTATCTGACCTACTTTATAATTAATTAAGGTAAGAATACAAAGAGTTGCACTTATTTTTCATCTCGATTGTTGAACTTATAAAGTTTCTATTTAAACACCTTTATTTGTTAAAAAAAATATAATTATTAAAAATTTCTTTCATGATCTTCCTTCCTTACACAATGAGATCATTGATATACGTAAAATATTGAAGTTTGCGGAAAAGACCCAAATATAATAAGGTATGTCAACCTAACTAAAAGATTCAATATATTATTTATTTGACTTATTTAAAATAATCTAACCGAAAAATAAGAGCAAATATGAAGAAAACAAAAAATAGAAATTTCTTCATAAATTAAAATGAAAAAATATAATATATTTTTGAAGTTCCGTTAATATTTCACAAAAATATTTAATCAAAACGTCATATTCCTAGAGCTTAAAGTACATCCATTTGCTCTTTTAAAATGCATCACTACTCGAATAATCACATGGAAAAAAAAAAAGAAAGAAACTTTCGCGAATCTCGATAAAATTTAGCATAGCGAGATCACTGCTCATATATGATGGAATTAAATATATGAGCTACTCATCACTACTCCTTTGTTAAAACTAATGAAATTATAAGTGAATCATCTCAACTTTAGCATATCACTTTGCTCCTTCGCCCAGGAGGAAAGGCGAGGCGGCGCGGTCACAGCCTTTCTCTACTTACTTATTATTATGTGGTTCACTTCCAACTATAGGAGATAGTGGACTAAACAGCGAAAGCATGCTAATGTCGAGAGGATCATCTAAATACTTCTAGGATCAAGCAAGGTGAAAAGCTTAAGATGGTTTGGAGTTAATGCTTATCATTTTTGTACAAGCGCACAACCTCAATGGCTTAGCGAGTTTAGTGAGTATTGAAGAATGAATAGAGAATGAGATATATCTTAAATTCTAAGTCAATTAGTCAAAGCGGGGAATATAAATGTAATTAAATAATATGTATCGGATTATCAGGTTATACGATAAAAAATTGGCCAACAGGGCCAGGGCGATAAGTGATAATTATATAATTGCAATCGATAGAACCATTAAATCAATAACTTAGAACCATTAATCCAATAATCAATTATAGGTTCGGGTTATTGGTTTAACACCCATTGCACACCCAACTTTTTAGCAATATTATATATGTGCATTGCACTATTAAATAATTATTACATGAATTTAATTAATATAGGAATTGATTAGAACCGCATTGCCGCGTATATAAGATGATGTTAGTTCCTCTTTCTGGATGTCTTAATTAGGCTTGTGAAATTTACTGTGATTTTTATGTGTGTTGGAAACTTTATGAATTCTTCTTCCTCTAAAAGAAATATGAAAGGTTAAAAAATCGTAAACATTAATGTCATTATATTATTATGAGTACAATATATCTTTAACGGTGATATCTAGTGATAAATTGGTAGATAGGATTAAATTTGGGCAGTTGAAAATGAATCATATTATAATTCACTCATAGTATTAGGGGTTGAAAGCGATTGAGTAAAAATATAAATTGATGCAAATATGTCCAAATCCATGTTTATCTCATTGTGAGAACTATCAAATCTTACTTTATGACATAAATTAAAAATTTGTTATGATATAATAAAGCAAGAGAAAAAGTAGTATATAGAAGAGAAGAGATAATAATTCTTATATGATTTATAACAAAAAGAACTCACATCTATTTATAGGGAAAGATAACCCTATCTTAGACATTCACTATGTCTAAAGACCTTATACGATTGAGAAAGCTCATCGAATGCCAAAATTATTCGTACAAGCTTATCTAATGAATATACATAATATAATATATTTACTAACAAGACCAAATTACCTTCAAAACATTGAACCTCACGGTTTGGACAAGGGCTAAGAAAAAAAAAATATTATCACCTACTATTAACGACAAATTATGAAAAATTACTATCCGAAAAATAAAATAAGAAGGTTCTAACTTTGCCTTTGTCCAATAATAACATGATCTCTTTCTTTCACACGGAAGCATGGTGATATGTGGTGAAATATTGGAGTGTCTCTTCTCATATCCCCGAAATATCTTACATGTTAAAACTATATGAGAACAAGTGAAAGCGACCAACACGGTCACGGAGTGACAAGATCTTATCTGGTACTTCTTGACATAAAGTAGATAATTGCATCGAACAATGATGGTTGTTCATCCTTGCCTTTATGATATGTACCAACAATGATACGAACTTGGATAGAAACATTGTGGAGTGAATGCATTTCTTGTCAATATATGTACCTAAATTTGATTAGACCAAATGATTAGGTTAGACCACAGAACAAGGTGAAATTAAGCAATCATAGCAATTTCTACTACGCAAGTGGAAAAAGAACAAAATATTACGGCAATATGATTGACTATACGTGAAAGCCTAAACTAATACGGTATTTTATGCAACTTATTGTTAACGGGGTTTAGAAGGACGTAATCTAAAAAAATTATTTTGAAATATTTAGACCACTTCACCCAAGCAATAAGTGAAAAAAATTCAATGGATTATATACAATAAAAAACTAACAACAGTAAAAGATTGAGGAGTGAACTAGTTTAAATGTACATAAAATTTTAATTGGTAAAAAAGAATCATTACATGCACATAAATTAATCATGTCGACAAATATCTAATATACGAGGGATATTGTAAATGAAAAGTACAATGGATGAAAAAGTAATAACAAAATCACAACACTATAATTTCCAACAGACATGAAAGAATCAAATAATTCTTGGTGCAACGGATAAGACGACTTGAAATGAGGAAAAGTTTGTTTTCAAAGTCAGTCTTAATTATCCATCCTCTTAAAAACGATTACAGACAAGCAACATCGATATAAAGGTTACAAAATGGCCAGGAAGTATACGCCAATTTTATATTACTCATATTTAAATAAATAAAGTCTATTGGAATGCAAAATTTACCAAGAAATAAATAACCTAAAGTCAATCCTTGCCGTTCTCCAAAATTATATTGTTCTGATTCAATAATTTACGATATCTTAAGGTCGTCCACATCATAAATATCATAACCATATCCTATTGAGATCCATAGTCCATACCTTATCACCAAGTGTCAGAATGTGAAGGATTTTAGCCACATTATCATATCATATGTGATCCACAAGGTTTATCCTACTTAGCAATTGGGAAAGATAAAGTTCTTCAATTTTTTTTATCTTGTGATAAATCCACGAAGCCTACTTTTGTCGAAGATTTATTAATATATCTCTAGCTATATCAAAGATAAAGAACCATCACTAGAACATCACATGAAAAGGTGCTATATAGATTCTCGATCAAACACCTAATTAGTAGTTAGGGAAGACTTGATTACACAAAAACTCTAATTATTACTTGAAAAATATTGAAGAATGCTGGAATCGATCAAAGCAAGACGGAAAGATTTAGCAAAACGCCAACTACATTGGAAAGACTATACTAATCGAAAGATTTACCAAATGGCGACCACGTGCAAAAATATAACTTCTTAATAGAAAGATTTACCAGAAATACAAACTATCTTTGCAAAGCTTATATCTGGTAGGCTATGGCCATGTTCGGTAAGAAGACCCGTTTTTATAGGTTTGAACACTATGTGAATTGATCAATCAACCACTTCCTTATCCCAAAGTGGTTTCCATTCACTACATGAATCAACATATCAAGAAAAGAAGAAGAAAAAACCTACTTTGCATAGATTCAAAGTGAGCGAAAGCTAGTGTTATCAAATTTACATCGAGGCTCCATTCGAGACTTTATAAAGAAGAAGAATATTCACTATGCTAATTAGGAAAGATTAATATCTAATATAAATCAACAATGTGAAAGCTAGTCAGAAACAAATGAAACCGATATGGCGAACATGTTCTCAGTAAGATTAGTGGAAATGAATATGAACCTTGGTTTACGCACGGGAGTCTTGAATCCTAAACCAATACTCACAGAAGCATCGATTGCCTCCCTTTCACAGCCTCTTCCCCTTGCCGGTCTTCTTAGAAGCGCCCGAATCGGATAAATAATAAAATGCAGAATCTTAGCCTCAAATTCCTCAACCTTATGCATTTAATGGGAAAAGCATATAGCAATGACCAGGACACTCACCTTAGAAAAATACACATTTGCTTGAGCGTAACCTCCATCCTATTATACATATAATCCGATGGATTATATAATGAGCGGTCTTATGTTAAAATTCTGCACTTATGTTTGAGTGGTAATATACTTGAATTCTAACATTTGCCTATAACATAGAACTTGTAGTAATTGAGAAGGTTCACTATATTAAAATATCTTAAGCATATATATTATGATAAAAATTAGAATTTACGAATTAAAAGCTTTTAAAAAAATATTAAATGGCGCGCGAAAAATCAAGACCTCCCTATATAAGTCATTTTTGTTAGACTTTTCTCGTAGAGAATAAATATCGACCCATCTTAGGATTTTGAAAGTTTTTAGTTGGTTGAATTTTGAGCCCATATGCAAATTAGCCCATTTTGCAAGTCCGAGTCCACAGTCATGTCGTCGCACAGAGTACATCAAGCTTCTCTAAATCGTCTCATCACTCGTTCCCTGCTGTAAATTAGGGTTTGTGATACGAGCATCGTTGATTCGGCTTCCTTCGTAACCCTCGATCATGGCGGAGCGAGTTACCCTCTCTTTTACATTTGCTTACCACATTATGGTTGTTATAGAAAAGCTTGAATGTATTTGCTTTACATTGCAGACGGAGAAGGCGTTTTTGACGACGGTGTTTTCTAAGGTGAATTATCGACCAAAGCTATAGTTTATGTTGGAGAATTTGATTCTAAGATTTGCGTTTTGGTGTTTATTTGATTTGGGCGGTTCTAAGAAGATGGGAAGGAAAGAGGCCGAAGGGAGACGTAGATACTTTAAGAGTATTGGTTTAGGATTCAGGACTCTCGTGAGACTCTTGAAGGTTCATATTCATTTCGCTAATCATATCGAGAACATGTTCAATTACTGTATTTCATTTGTTTTGTGCTTATAGCGTTTATTTAGTTTGTATTAACATTCCTAATTATTGTAGATATAGTTATGTTGTATGTCGTGGAATGGAGCGAATATAAATTCTATAAGACTAATTGTCAATGTCGAGTGTTGCAAAAGTAGCTTATTTGCTTTATATTTCCTTGGTGTAGAGGATTCATATAGAGAATGCAAACTAGTTTGATAGTGAGGAACATACACTCTCTACTGTTTATATTTGCTTTATATTTCCTTGATATTGATTAATGTACTTGCGGTTCAAGCACGAAAAATGGTTGTAGAAGCTATAGTGCATTAAGGAGCATAACCTCTTATTAGCTAGTGACTCAGATTATTAAGATGACATGGAGGAAGTATGCATCTGTTCAGATTGATCTTTCTGTTTTGCTTTCACCATTCGAATATTATGCAACTAAGTGGGAATTTTCTACGCAATTCAGGAGTTCCACCTCAAAACCTAATGATTAGATTTGATTCACAAATCCATATACCTCTTTTTTAAATGTGGGTTTTCTCTTTATTTTCTTTTAAATTTTTGACACAACTTCTGGAGATACACATTAAACCTTGTGGTAACGAATATTCCTTTTTGTTTCCTCAACGAGAATAGACAAAAGCACCGGCATCCTGTAAAGCGCTTGTGCGGGTATTCCAAGCCCGATATCATTTACATTTTAATGGAAAATGGTGTAATGTCCCTAAATATCCATTTTTGACGTTTATGCGGAAATGTGGTTTGTGGTAGTAACGTTCTCTAGACGGTGGGTATTTTAAAAATGAAGAGTTCCTCGATTTCAAGTCGGCATCGCAGGGTGCCATTTGGTTCTTTCATGGTACTTCTGAAGTTATAATAGTGACAGCTTTCATCCGGTGTGCTTCTTTCATTTCCCAATATTGTAGGTATTTCCAAACATGATTATTAATTTATGCCTTTATTGACATGTAATGGTTCTTTTTACCAAAAGAAAAACTCAATTCTTACTTGTGAATCTTAATTTGGTTAGTTTGTTTGTTATTGCTTTTAATCCATTGGGATTCTTTCACTTGTTTGGGTGAAATTGTAGTAATTTACAAAATAGCTTTTTAGATTTACTGCGTTTATAATACATGTGATAGAGGTGCATATATTCTTGGTAGTAGTTTAAGCTTTCAAATGCCAGTGATAACATAAGCGATCTTTCACTATATATTTTTACCTCTGTAGTAAAAATTGCGCTGATTGCGTAGTTTCCCCTTGTTGTATCTAGCATTAGTGTTTTGGTACAGTAAGAATTTAGGTCGTATATTGACAAAATACCCATTCATAGGCAATGTTTATCCAGGAGTCGTATCATTCTTGGTACATGCCACGGTGCTAAGATGAGCAGAACCATCATTGTTAGACGCAATTACCTACATTATGTCAAGAAGTACCAGAGGCAAGAGCTTGTCACTTGTACTATGTTGGGTACACTTAAACATTGTTACGGTAGTTTTAACTTTTAAGTTATTTCGGATATGAAGAGGCACTCCAATATTCCGGCTCACATATCGTCATGCTTCCGTGTGAAAGAGGGAGATCATGTTATTATTGGACAATGCAGGTTAGTAGTAGCATCATATTTTGTGTTTGCTAAAGTAATATTTACATTTCTTGTTGAAGTAGGAGGTGATAACATCCTTTTTTCTAATAGGCCTTTATCCATTGTGAGGTTTAATGTGTTAAAGGTGATTCAGTGTGGTTACCTTTGGTGGGGTAAAAAGGCTTTAGGAATGTGAGCGCTGTAGGTATCTCCGGGAATGATGTCGAGACTTTACGCCGTTGATTTTCCTTTGAGCTCGTGGTGAAACTCCATGCTTGACAAGTTTCCCTATTAAGTCTATGTACTACTTATCTTACAAGAATTTTGGTGATTAGACCCTTCTTGACCTTTATTTTGAAGAAAATGTTTGGTGATTGAATTAGCGTGACTTACAAATTCTGGATTGTTTTGCGGCCTAGTCTATTGGTACATTGCCATTTGCCACAATATAAACTATTATTTTAGGTTCTCAACCAAAAGAAAAATCGAATCAAATTGACCAACTATATATATAATAGTTTTAGATGTTTCATTTGAATTTTATTTAATCATTTATCCTATCTGAGTTATCAATATAAATTGGGTTGAACAAAAATTATCTTGAGGATAGCAACTATCATAGATTAACTTATGATGAATTTCTTTATTAATATGAATTGAATGATCCAATATTAGTTAGACATGGATATTAGGAGTAGAATTTTTAACTGAAAATGAATTTAGCATGTGAAAAGAAATGACCTGTAATTTTTTTAAACACCCACCATATTAGCTCTTAGTCAACTATATTAACGTCTTTTAAAATATTAAATGTTATATGTCACTTCGTCATTTTGTTTTGTATTGCAACAACTTTTTTGCTTGTAATGTAAAAAATATTGAACCTAATCTTTTAGCTACAACAACACCATATATAGTAGTGGAAGAAAATAATCATATCAAACTCGACTGTTTTGACATTATTAGTTTCCAATCTTTTATGACATTATCACATTTTAACAGCATAATCTTTTCTCTAAATCAATTAATTTTATACTTATTTATAAATTTATTTTTATCATGAAGATATAAAATAATATATAAGAAAAAATAGTATTTCTTTTCTATTTAAATTGAATGGTGTACCAGATTAATTTCTCATCTTTGCCTATTATGATGATGCGGTACATCTGTATAGGAATAAATAAATAAAATGTTGAAATAGAGCACGAAGCCGTCTTAGCTCAGCGGTAGAGCGCGTGGCTTTTAACCACGTGGTCGTGATGGTTCAAATCCCCACAGACGGCGCCCTTTACTTTTCCCCTCTTCGTTATGTTTATTTATTTTTACAAAATTAATATATATTTTATTATTTAATTTTTAATTATAGTAATATCTTAATATATTTTTAGAAGTATTAAATTTATTATATTTAAAGGGTGATATAGTAAAATTATCATTCTATTTATTGTTTTTCAAACGTCAATATTTAATAAAGTAAAGGTGGATGGAGCAAATATTTTCATTGGGACTTATAATTTGTATATGCCTATTTTGGAATATATGATTTGCAATACTTATAATTACGGTTGTACATAGATGCGGGTCAATTTGAATTTTTAAATATCAAGCCAAATCAAATTACTCTTCAGTTTTAAAATCTACAATAAATCAAATAATAAAAGTTTGGGTTTCAACCTCGGATTTTTTCGTATTTTTCAATCTTCTTAGTTTTTATTTTTCTGATAAAGTCTTCTTACAAAACACATAGCAATACATGAAATATTTCTTTATTTTAGTGACATAAAATATGAGGCAGGTATTGACATTGTACTAAAATATTTAACCTAAAAGATAATGAAATCACATGAAATAAATATGGTGGGGTGATACGTCCACGATGAAAATGATCCGCCGCTAAAGTACCAAGGAATTGGTTGATTCTTGAGGTTAGAGTTATGTAGGTATTATTAATACATGGATAGTTATGAGGCAAAGTATTTCACTTTATTGAGAATTTAAAAGTGTTTTTTTTTAATTTAATATTGAAGGTAATTGACTTTACGTTGTTATAGAAGCGTCGCGTAGCAATATTATAATAACGTATACATATATACATCAATTATTATATGAAAAATACATGGTGTATTGAAAAAAATTTTAACGTATAAAAATTTGAATAAAATTTTGGATGCAATTATGAATACAATCAAGTATACTATAATAACTTATGTGTATATATATATATATATATATATATATATATCAAATTTTATATGTAAAAGTACATGGCAAAGAAAGTAATAAACACACGATTTTCACCATAATTTTAAAAAGTTTCCATAAATACAAATCAGTTATAGTCAATGTATACTATAATGATGTATACATATATACATCAATTATTAGCCATAAAATAACAAAATTAATTTTTATCTAGAAATTATCAATATTTAAAGGTTAGAATTTTACTAATATTTTTTAGGTTATAAAAATGTCAATTCTATCTTAAACTTATACTGTATTTAATTGGTTGATTTTGACCCATCTGCAAATTAGCCCATTTTGCAAGTCCAGTCCATAGTCCATGTCCCGATCTGCCTAGAAATTTTCAAGCTACTCATAAGTCCTCGCTCCCTGCTGTAAATTGGTTTGAACCCAGGCATCGTTCAGTCAGCTTCCTTCGTAGCCTCTCGTCATGGCAGGCAGGTTACTCTCTCTCTCTCTCTCTCCTGTCTTGCCTGTGATATTATGAGTTTCTATGAGAAAATCTAATTGAATTTGTTTCGTGTTGCAGACGGAGGCGTTTTGAAGCAGCCAGGTGTTTTTCTGAGTGAGTGTCACAGCCAAAGTTATAGTGTGTGTTGCTGGAATTTTAGTCTAAGATTTGCGTTTTGTTGTTTATCTGTTTTGGGCAGTTCTAAGAGAAGACCGGGAAGGAAAGAGGCCTGGAAAAGGGAGGCAATAGATACTTTAAGAGTATTAGTTTAGGATTCAAGACTCCTCATTGGCTACTGAAGGTTCATATTCATTTCCATTAATCATATACGAGAACATGTTTGCTTGTCTTCTGCATTCCTGGTTTGTATTAAGATTTCCTAATTATTGTGAATATAGTTCTGCTGTATGTCCTTTGAATGGAGCAGAATAGAAATTCTACAAGACTATTGTCAATGCTGGAGTGTTTAAAAGTAGTTTATTTAACTTTATATTTCCTTGAGGTAGCAGAGAGTTCATATAGAGAATGCAAACTAGTTAGATAGTGACTTATACACTCTCTGCTGTTTATATTTGCTTAATATTTCCTTGATATTAGTTAATGTACTTACGGTTCAAGCCGAAAAAATTTGATGCAAATTCTTAACTTTTTTGCTTTTTTAGAGGTGTGGCTGGGGTTGGGGATGAGTTTATATTTGTTTCACTGAGTAACACTCTTAATTGAGCTTTAGATGTGGATAGTCAGCAAAGCGTTTAGGGATCTGGTCTGCTCATTCTCTGATCATACAGAGAAGCCATCACCCAGTCTGTTCATTGCTAAGAGTTGGTGCAACCTATAACAAAGCCTGACAACTATGGCTCAATTCCAACTCCCAAGAAAGTTGGAGCGGCCTATAAAATACATAAAAAACACTTCCACTTAGTTGCTTATTGAGATGGAAAGAGAAAATGATGCTAGTTTGTGCTTCATATGTGTGTTATCTTAAGACTGAATTTAGCAAGTATGTGTGGTTGTTGTTTCAGGGGATTGCTACCTTAGAAGTGGTTTCACTGTGATAAAATTTCTCAGTTGTGAATATTTATTTATTTACTAGTAAGGAAATGAATTTATTGATGTCAGTGAACACCCTGTATACAAATTGGTACACAAAAGAGAGAACCTGCATTATATGGTTCTCTACTACTGTTATCAGTCACCCTCGAAATTAACCAAAAATGAGAAGACTGGCCATCAACTGTATAAATTTACTTTCTGCTCCTTCAAAAGCTCTTTTGTTCTTTCTTCAAGCACCCACATAATTATAGGAGCTGCTTCTATCTCTGCTCTTTGTTCTCCTTTTTCTGAAGGCTCAAGAATGCATCACCATTTCAAATAATCAACAGTGAATATTTATTTCCTTGGGGTTTGAAATACTGTTTCCTTAAACTAGGGGTGGTTGCCTATGTAGTCATGTTGTGACTGCTTTCATCCATTGTGCTTCTTTCATTTCCGAGATTGTAGGTATTTCTAAAACAACAATTATTAATTTATGCCTTTATTGACATGTAATGTTTCCTTTTACGAAAAACTCAATTCTTACTTGTGAATATTAATTTGGTTGGTTGTTATTGCTTTTAAATCATTGGAATTCTTTCACTTGTTTGGGTGAAATTGTAGTAATTTACAAAATAGCTTTTTAGATTTATCTGCATTTTATAGCCCTGTTAATAATGAGTTGCATAAATCGCTGTAGTAGTTTAAGCTTTCAAGTACAGAAATGATAATGCTAGCAATCTTTTATTCTATTTTTTACCTCTGTAGTAAAAATGGCTATGATTGCTTAGTTTCTCCTTGTTCTGTGGTCTAATATAGTGTTTTGGTCTGTTTAAATTTAGGTACATACGTGACCAATGCCCATTCACGGCAATGTTTCTATCGAGGTCGTATTATTGCTGGTACATGCCACAGTGCTAAGATGAACAGAACCATCATTGTTAGAGCGCAAGGTACCTACATTATGTCAAAAGAAGTACCAGAGGCAAGAGCTTATCACTTATATATGTTGTCTACTTCGCTTCTTGTTTCTGTTAGTTTTTAACATTTAAGTTATTTCAGATATGAGAAGAGGCACTCCAATATTCCAGCTCACATATCTCCTTTAGCTACACGTGTGAAAAGAGGGAGATCATGTTGTGGACAATGCAGGTTAGGACCATCATATTTTGAGTTTGCTAAAGTAATTTTTTCATTTTTGCTGTTGAAGTAGGAGGTGATAACATCCTTTTTTATAACAGGCCTTTATCCAAAACTGTGAGGTTTAATGTCTTGAAGGTGATTCCAGCTGGTTCTGCTGGTGGGGGTAAAAAAGCTTTTACCGGGATGTGAGCTTTGTGGTTCCATTTTAATTTTTAACTCCAGAATGTTGTCTAGACTTTTCTGCTTTGCTGAATTGCTGTCTACATTGATTTTCCTTTGAGCTTTAAATCTTGAAACTTAAATGCTAGCAAGTTTTTTTCCTATGAAGTCTTTGTACTATTTATCTTTAAGGAGTTTGGTGATTGATTAGCAGCAGCTGTTTTCTAGTTAAATTTCTTGGCTCCTTTGGATCATTGTTTTGAGCTTAGTCTATGTTATTGCCATTTGCCACAATGGCTTTTGCTTCAGATTCTCAATGCTTTTAACTTCAGCAGATTCTCAATGTTGATGCTTTAAAAAGGAGAGATCATTAGCAGAAGCTCCCTTGGAAAGCAATGTCAAGATCAAAATTTCATTATATAAATTGAAAGCTTATTGGGCTTGATATTGTTTGGTTTTATTTGGTTTTATTTTATTAAAAGTAAAATTGAATCAAATTGATGAATTGTGACCAGCTATGTATCAATTTCCTCTTCTTTCTAAGGATTAAAAAAAGTTATTACTCCTTTGTTCGTCTTTATTTATCGTCTGCTCATTCTCTACCAATTTTCATATAAGGTCCATGATACTTGTGATTATCCTAATAGGTTTTGCTCTTTTAGTGACAACATAAGTAATCAGCAAAAAGTCAGATTCCACCGTCACATATAAACTTACATCCCTGGTACATCTACCTCCTCTAGGACTCTCAGTTTTACGCAACAATAATTAGGTTTAAACCACCTCACCAATTGGCGTTTCTCAATCTATCCACACTTTTCTTCCTAGACCAAAGAAAGTTTAACTTTAGGATATTGAGTGTCATGAAATGACAAACTTGATGAATTCCAATTATTAGTTGCATGAAAATTTCCAACAAGAAATGAAAGAATCAAATAATTACTGGTGCAACAGATATAAAAGACGACTTGAAATATGAGGAAATGTTTATTTTTAAAGTCAGTCTTAATTATCCATCCTCTAAAAAACAGTACTGCGAATAAGCAACATATTTAGGAAGTATCTGTAATTTTATATTACTCATATTTAAATAAATAAAGTCTATTGGAATACGAAATTTACCACAAAACAAAAAGAAATAAATAACCTAAAAGTCGTTCTCCTCCAAAATTATGTTGTTCTGATTCAATAATTTACGATATCTTGAGGTTGTCCACATCATAAATATCATAACCATATCCTATTGAGCTCCATAGTCCATACCCTATCACCAAGTGTCAGAATGTGAAGGATTTTAGCCACATTATCATATCATATGTGATCTGAAGGTTTTTATCCTATTTGGCAATTGGGACAGATAAAGTTCTTCTAGAAAAAAAAGTTTTATCTTGGCAAGTAAATCCCTGAAGCCTAGTTCTGTCGAAGGTTTATTAATATATCTCTAGCTATATCAAAGATAAAGAAAATCACTAGAACATCACATGAAAAAAGGTGCTATATAGATTCTCATTCAAATTCAGATCTACATTAAGTGCAAACAAATGAGGCCTTAATTTGCAAGATATACCTTTACCCAAAAAAATAAAATAAAATAAAATCTCCAGACACAGATTAGCTGTAAAAGACACAAGTTAATGTTGTTGAGCCTCTGCCCCCAAGCACAAGTTCATATTGTTGAACTTATGCCCCAGACACAAGTTTACACCGAACTTTTGCCCCTTACCCACAACTTCATGCAGCTGAACTTCTACCATGCTGTTGAACTTCTGTCCTCTAGGTACACGTTCATGTTGCTGAATTTATTTATCAAAGACACAAATTCATGTTGTTAAACTTATATCATGCCATAAAATTTGTAGATTATAGAATCTTTGGATATGTATCTATTTTCTTTTATATACTTATCAATATGTATCAACTTTGCAGTTATACTGTGTTTATGTATTATATTTGTATTGTATCAATTTTTTTATGTTTATTAGTATGTATCAATATTTCTAGTGAAACACATAACTTTCATTTAGATAGATGAGTTTCGATACATGTAACAGTACAATTTGAAAATTTTTCTCAAATCTGCAACAATGATACACCCAAACAAAAAAACTCTACAAAATCTGCAATTTCAGATTTAGAAATTTCACACATGTGGAATTTTAGTTTAAAATTTTAAATATGAAACAAAAATTCCAAGACCATAAAAAGAGTGACTTATTCCTATTAAATACGCAATTTAAAAAACAAACAACACCAATTAAGGAGGGATTGCAGGGTTTTAAATTTAGATATAGTCATAATGGGTTATTGTAAATTGTACAAGAAAATAGAAAAACATGTTATTTTTTTGCAATTTTAATAAATCATTCTATTTTATGCAATTATTTTACTATGTAGTACTATTTATGAAAATTGCTATTTAAAATTTTAGTTGGTTGCAATTTGAAATCATCATTTAAGCTATATTTATAGTACATAAATGATTTACAAATCTATTTACTTCGTGACGATTTTAGATATGCGGTGTTGAAGTTTTTTATGTTAGATTATTTTTATTCAAACTCGACTATATATAACTTTAGTTACTGCATATTTAAAGTTATTATAAAGTAGATAGACGTATAAAAAAATAAAATACATACAAGTTAAATAATCATGTCTATACAAGGAGAGATTTATAGAAACCCCTGTAGTTTGGAAGCTATTTTTCAGGCGCAACTACTATTTCAATAATTACAATTCGAAGCTAAAGTTACTTTGCCAACAATTTATATATTGGGAGCTATTTGCCAGGCGCAACTACTATTTCAATAATTACAATTCGAAGCTAAAGTTACTTTGCCAACAATTTATATATTGTATTTGTTCGCACATAATGACTGTATCACTTGTATTAATTTTTTTTCTGATTTAACATGTATTTTTTCCCTCCGTTGTATCAATTGTTACTAACTTGTATCATTTCTATTAATTTGCTCTAACTGCACTTGTATTCATTTGTATTTATTGTTCAATTATTACTAGCTTGTAGAAGTAGTATACGTTTATTAATTTCGGTGTACCAATACATATAGTCACGATAGGTTATATGCACTTGCTTAACAAGCCATATTCTCTATCTCACATGACGAAATACCAATGAAGATATATATAAAGAAGAATAAGACACACACACACACACACACACACATACATACATACATACATTTTTATTGTTTTCTTGAGTCTTTCCACTAAAGTTTTTATTAGATCTATT
>JACEIK010004864.1:44787-60526 GCA_018107945.1 Datura stramonium
TATAGTTCATCCATTCATTTTTCAACCTCCTTCTTGGCAGTGTATTAGTCCATAGTGGTGGTGTGCATGGGGGACACTATTATGCTTTCATACGGCCAACTCTTTCAAACCAGTGGTAAAAATTTAATGCACGAGTTTGTCTCTTCAATACATGAATTTTATCATTGTTTTTTTGAATCATGAAGTATTTATACTATATTGTCCTTTTGATAATAAATTGCTTTTGCTTGCTTTGGAGTTGGAGTTGGAGTATTTATTAACATTGTACAAAATTGTGTTGTTGGAAGTCTCTTTTCAAAAGGCCATCCATCGTACTTCTTCAGGTTGCTCCATTGTTCTCATCATACAGAACAATTGTTAATGGTCTCATAACATGATACAATTTTCTGTTGTATTTTGAGTATTGCATGAATTTTCTCCTCATCTCCAGTAGCCTGTGAACTTGGGGAATCAAAGTGCTTCTTCCCGGAGCATCCTAAGCTTTAGACTGTAGGATGAGTTGTCCCAACATGTTAGGCCATCCCTATGGCTGAAGGTGATTGACAGTTCCCCTGTTTATCATAATGATAAGAGACCATTAAACTAGTTTATTTTCAAAAGAGAAGTAACTACATATTTCATGGGGCTTAGGCTTCAGATTTGAACATGTAAAACATCCTTACTCACTTCAAAAAAAGCTATAACTTTCTTCACTGTATACAGTAGGTAAGGTTTTCATCCTCAGTCAGACAAACAGCCATCCCATGATTGGACCTATTAAAACTGGGAGGGAATATTCTGTAAGGAGTCTATTTTGTTGTCCTGTATTACAGATCAAACAAAGTTGTTTGTATTCAGAGAATGGAATACTTCAACATCTGTTTCTTTGTAAATACGTCGCCTGCCTTTTGTGTTTTTAACGTCTTTGTATCTCCATCTGTCTATCTATTTTAATCTATGTGGCTGTATTTACCACTGATAGCATCTATGTTCTATCTTTTACTGTAATCATCTTGTTGCTCTTTTACATTTCAAGGGAACTAGCTTTATGAATGTCTCAAGAATGACATAGTTATAACATTTATATTTCCATTTTCCACTTTCCACGCAAGATGACTTAACTTTCCATTTTTTTAAAAACGTAATAACAACTTAACTTTCTATTTTGCATGAACGATATGCTGAAATATAAGGATGAAATGCTCCTCTGATCTTATTGGCAGTATGAAGTGGATATTATCTGATAGCTCTTCTGGCCTTACTACTGTTGAAAGAGACTAAACCTTGTGTTAGTTCATATTACCTTTAAATGAATTCAAAGAAGTTATTTACAGTTGCGCTACATTGAAATGCCCCCTTATTACGTGTTTCCTGTATATGATGTGATCATTGAGGCTTATTGCTTACAGAATGTGTCAGAGTCATAATCAGGAGTTGCTAGTTGGTTAATCTACTGCAACCTCCACTTGTTCCTCCTTTCATCTTTTAGTCTATAATTGGACGATGGGTATTTCGTTGCATCATATTCGGTTGTCTTATTATAGTTCAATAAACTGACCATTTTTCATATTGGTTGTATCATATTTGGTTATCTTATACCTCAGTTACCTGACAATTTTTCATTTGTCTGTTTTATTATTTTCTGCTTTGGTTCATTCTGCAAGTCTATGAATTTTTTTCCTAGGCGAGTAACATGAATGTTTCCAGGTATAAATTTGATGATGAAAGAGTGACTAAGGAAGATGCAAAAAAGGCACTGGAAGAGCAATATGGTGGTGAAGAAGAGGTAATCTCTGACTTGGTTTTACTCATTCGTCTTGATCTTTCTCAGTATATCAGATTTGTTGAGTTCTTTTTAATGTATCTTCTGATTTGATAGCAGTTGCTACCGACAAATCCTGGATTCAACAATACACCCTTTAAATTTACGAAGTACTCAAATGCTTACATGCTGGTCTATATACGAGAAAGTGACAAAGAGAAAATAATGTGTACTGTTGATCAGAAGGACATAGCTGAACACCTGAGAGTAAGATGCATCATCATCATCATGAGCTGTCTATTTATCAATGCACCTATTTCACATGTTGATCTGACTATACTTATGGACATCTTCTAGGCAAGGTTGAAAAGAGAACAAGAGGATAAAGAGCAGAAGAAGAAGGAAAAATCAGAGGCACACCTTTACACAATTATAAAGGTCTTTTATTAATCTACCACCATTCATAATGATTTAGGACGAACTCCTGTAACTTGAGTTACCTTTAATTATTACATGACATGACTAGGTTGCTCGTGATCAAGACATGCGACGGCAGATTGGAAAGGATATATATTTTGATTTGGTAGATCATGAGAAAGTTAAGAGCTTTCGCATTCAAAACCAGACACTTTTTAGTGTTTTCAAGGTAACAGGCTATCCTTTAATTTCAAAATACTACTAGTCTGAGGATTTATTTATTTGTTACATGCTGTAAGCTCTAGTAAAACGCAACGAGATAAGTTCAGTAAGGCTCAATGAGATACAGTTTACTACTGCTACCTTAAATTGGTAGTATTTCCAATGAAGTAGATGAAGATGCTCAGATGTATACTTCTTTAGATTAAGGTGTCTGCATTGACACATCTAGGTGGTAACACTTTTTAGCTTTGTGCATAAGATTCTTAGACACGTCGAGTAAAATCCAGCTGATAATTTGATGTTCATTCACTCCTGCTGTACAAAGCTGTTGCTCAACCAGACAATCTTGGTAAGATTGTTTCTTTTGATCCATATTATAACCGTTAAAAGCATCTCCTTAGAACCAAATCGAGAATCCTGCTCACCAGTCAGATTTGAACCATGGTCTAACAAGGAATTCCGGGTTACATATGAAATCTACTATTTTGTTCGTTGGATCGGAAAATTCTTGGTTCATGCTAGGATTTCTCATGAAAATATCTATCATTATCTATATAACAATGATATTGATTTATAAAATATTTTTTAAGCCTAATGTTGGAATTTATTAGAACGAGGTACTTTTACGTGCTTATGGGACTGATGTTACTTTGTTTAGTTTATAGTGCTCCAATTAGATTAATTGAATGTATCTGCTAAATTTCAATTATTTTTGATATTTTTCAGTTCTGTAAAGCCTGTTCTTAATATCCTAGCTATGTTCTATGTTAAATGGACCTCTCATTTTACATACGTGTACTCTTACAACAACTCCTCAGTCCCAAACAAGACGAGGTCAGCTATATGAATTCTCACCAACTGTTTATTCATTTAAGTTCCTACGCATGCCACTATCTTACATACCCAAATAAAAAGTGGAACATAAGTTTACCTTGTAAAACAAAAGTGAAAAATAAGTTAAATATATATAAGTAATAGTAATAGTAATAATAACAATGATAATAAATTGTTAGAAATTCTCTGTATTTCTACTGGCATATAAATCTATGATACGATCAGAATATTCCTAGAAAAAGCTTCAAAATCTACGTACTAACAAGACTAAAACATATTCTCAACTAGTAGATATCACCTATTTGGATCTTTTTCTTCCATTGTGCCCTATCTTTAGCTAAGTCTGCATGGATTCCATAAAATTGTGTAGTTTACCTCGTCCTTTTTTAACACCTTCACTCACTAAAGCTTACATGTGCATTTGTAAGTTGACGCAGGATATAATTATAATCAAACCATTCAAGCAACCTTCTCTCATTTGTCCTCAATGCGTGCTACTTACACCTTCTGGCAAATTTAATAATTTTAATCTTATCTAATCTTGTATTTTAGCACATCCATCTTAGCATCTGAATCGCTGCAACACTGGTGCATATGTTGGACTTTGGCGGTCCATCACTACGTATAACATTGCCGGTTTATAATTCTTTTGTACAACTTACCTTTCACTTTGGTACGCATCCGTGTATCACAACACCCAGGGTGCCACTTTCCATTTCAATCCTCCAGTTTTAATTCCTAGGTTTATCCTTGCTGAACAAATACTACATGTGTATTGTTACTTCACGAGATCCTTCAGAATGACTAAAAAGCTGCTAAAAGTTTAACATACCCATTTCTGATTCATTCATGAATTCGATACTTAATTTAAAAATATAACAAATATAGAGAACTTCTAGTACTTTTTAGGGGTCGTTTGGTAGGGTGTATAAGAATAATGCTGAATAGAGTGTATTATTAATACTTGCATTAGTAATGTTGGTATTAGTTATGCTGAGATTATTTCTTATGCACTGTTTGGTTTGGGGTGTGGTAAAAATAACATTCATTACATAATTTCTAAAAGAAAAATTTGTTATAAAATAATCATCCACAAATAAGATATAAATGATATGGAAAAAGTTTTGAGGGGCAATTGTGTCTTTAACCATGCTAATGCATGCATTAAAAACCATTGCATAACTAATACCATGGTTTTTCATGAATTAGTTATATATAGCATAATACCAAATAGAGTGTATAACTAATGCAAGCTTTAGTTATATATATGTTGAAAAAGTGTACCAAACAAAGTATTAGTAATACACAAAACTAATGCATGCATTATTTTTTCTAATGTATTCTACCAAACAACCCCTTTCTTTTCAGTTTATTTGATAATATGTTAGTCTGAGATGAGTTTGAATGGAGAAATGTAGTTGATTAGGATTCATATAGCCCACCCATTTGGGGTGGAGGTTTTGTCATTGTTGTTGTTTATTATAGGTCCATGTTTTTAAGCCATATTGGGGCCTTGTTTTGTGATAATTGTCCTGTTTCCCTGATAACCTTCAGGTATCGTCGTGTTTCCGTATCAGTGCAACAAAAGCTATGAAAATTGTGCTGTTCAGATTTATTTTTGTAGCATCGAATGTTAGTTGAAGCCTGACAGTGACATTAATATTTTTTGATGCATTAGCTGCAATTTTGTGACATACTTTTCATTATGTTAACTAATTATAAGCTGTATGCAGGAGGAGATCAGAAAAGAGTTTGGTGTACCAGTGCACTTTCAACGTTATTGGCTCTGGGCAAAGCGACAGAACCATACGTATCGCCCTAATCGGCTATTGACACATCTTGAAGAAGCTCAAACTGTAAATATATCTCTTCTTAGAATTCATTTAGACAGTTGTATTTAGTGGTTTTATGCAAGTGGCGCTATAGTATAAAAGAGGATGTCCCAGTACATGAAGCTCACACATGTAGGGGTTTTCAGAAAATTAGATGTGTATCCTCATCCCGCAACTGTAGGATCAATATTTTAGGGTAACCCATATCCTCTAGGTAACGATTCACCAACCTATCCATTGTGCCAAGAGTATTCAACAAGAATCTCTAATTATTTTTAACGTGCGAAGATGCTAGAGCTTGTAAGGATGAGATGTACACGTTATGGGTGACTCCAAATCGGTGGATGAGAACTGATACACCAACTTACTACTACACCCCTCTAACTGACAGTCTTAAAAGTAAATGTTCTGAAAATCATTCGCTTGCTCGATTATTTGACAAGTTTAACCTGAATGTAGGTTGGACAATTGAGGGAAGTATCCAATAAGGTTCACAATGCAGAGCTAAAATTGTTTCTGGAAGTAGAGTTGGGACTGGTAATGATGCTGTGCTGGTGTTTATTTTATTCTTGATGACCAGTATTCATATAATTTATGCAAAATGTTTAGGAACTTCTGCCCATCTCTCCACTGGAAAACACCAAAGATGATATTCTGCTTTTTTTCAAGCTTTATGATCCTGAGAAAGAAGATATGCGGTATCAGAAATTATCTTCTTCATTTTTTGCATTTACATGACAGTTATTTTGGCGATCTATGATGTCTTTCATGTACACAGGTATGTTGGAAGACTCTTTGTGAAGGGAACAAGTAAGCCAACTGAAATCTTAAGCAAACTAAATGAAATGGCTGGCTATACCCCAGATCAAGAGGTTGAGCTTTATGAGGTTTGTTCCTAGAACATCTATAGATATACTGTAAACTCCTTGATCACCCTTTACCAATTGGGAAGCAAGAAGCTATGTTAAGGTGCGTTAGGGTGCAAATCACTGGCTATTCCAGAACTTGCAGTTGACTAGAGCTGAACTGCTCTGCTTTTCTAGTTTGTCTCCGTTCAGCCTCCTTATGTTGGCAGTATGTCAAAAATGTTTGATTCTATTGCCTTCACACCTTGGGTCTAGTTCATGTGCTGAGGCGCAAGCCTATGAAAAATACATTATGCTGTTTGCTGATCAAATAGCTTTTATTTTAGTTTTTGTTTTTGTTTTTCTTGATAGGATAATAAATGTTTTGATCTAGTGGGAAAACTCCCGAAGTGGTATGCAAAAAGTAGAAACGCACCAAAATATGGTTTTCTGCAAATGACACCCAGTTGTTATACTAACTCTAAAACATTGTGGTGCCCCAAAAGTCTACGAGGGACAACTAGCCCTCGTTTTTATGAAAGTATATTCTACCCTGTCAAAGCTTCCCGTGATGGTGCTTTTCTGGTCTTGATTATGCTTATGCTCCTTTTTCTTTCTCTTTTATTGGTGAATATGTGACGAAGTTAGATGTGCCACTATTTTCAAGAGTTATTATATTACTTCAAATTGTTTTTTGGGGGTTCTTATTATCAAATTCAAGGATTCTAGACGGTTGGGACATCAAATAAACTCTCACAGTTGTTGAGAAAATGAAGAATTCCTTTAAAGCTAGAAGCACTTAGAAATTAATTATGGTCTCAAATTTAAAGTTATAACCGAATCGAAATTGATTATGTTAAGATCCATACTTTACAAGTATCGTGAATATTCAAAGTACTAAAAATAAAAACAAGAATAATGATCTCACTATCTGGCCGTGTTTAGAGTTAAGTATAGTGTCTTCGGCAGTAAGCTATGTGTGAAAATATTGATAGGTAATGTAGTCTAAGTACTTCCCTGTAAACCAAGAATTTAAGCAAAAAGAACATGAGTGGCCCACATAGTTGGATTATATAGGATCAGTTTCTTTCTTTCTCTCCTTTTTTTTTGTTTTTTTAAATTAATTAATTAATTTATTATTATTATTATTATTATTATTATTATATTTTTTTGACAATGATAACATTCTATATATTAACAGTTGTACTATACCAAGATGTATAGTCCCCCAAAGTTAGACAATTACAAAATATATAAGCCTTTCTTCCTACTCCCTCCATTTCAATTTGTTTGTCTTACTTTCCTTTTTAGTCCATTTTCAAAAGAATGTCTCTTTCCTTTTTTGGCAACACTTTAGGTCTAACTTTCTAGGTGACATGTTTAAGACCACAAGATTAAAGAACATTTTGGTACATTCTACATTTCTTTAGTTTAAGACCACAAGGTTCAAAAGTCTTCTTTACTCTCTTAAACTTCGTGCAAAGTCAAAACCAAATAAACAAATTGAAATGGAGGGAGTATGATACTTCTTACATATTGTCTAAAACATCAAAAAATATCTTCTGTTTGTGCTAAATATTCCCGTTTACACCAAAAATAGTAAAGAGCTAGGTAATTCATCTTCAGCTTTTGAATGTTGCACTGCTTGCCCTCAAAACACCTCTGGTATCTGTCTTTCCATATAGTCCACCAAATACATGCGGGGACAAACCCTCCATCTCTCCTTATGATTGGACAAATACTATGATCCTGATGTGAGAGGTCCTATTATAATCACCGCCAGAAGCCCTTTATGATTTCAGATATCTTATTTATTTCTAGTTTTACCTTATGTTGCTGATTGCTTCCCTTCATTATGCAACCTTGGAGTGCAGATTGCAAATCTAGCAGCCATGAACAGAAATAATTTTGCCTTTTTTACTAGCGCATTGTTATATTTAAGTGGCAGTTTTGCATTGTCATTCTGTAATATTGCATGAAAACATCTTAGGGAATTTGAATTATAACAAATGTAGTTAAACCCCCACAATAATTTTCCTGTGTCCAGGAAATAAAGTTCGAACCAAGTGTCATGTGTGAAAATATTGACGAGGAATCCACTTTTCAATCAAGCCAGGTATGCCCAGACCACACCATTAGGTGTTATAGTCATGTCAATGTACATTTCTTATGGATGATTGTTTTGTCCTTTTTCTGTGCAGCTTGAGGATGGTGATATAGTATGGTTTCAAAAGTCTCTAACAGCTGAAAGTCGACAACAATTCCGTTATCCTGATGTTCCTTCATTCCTGGAGTATGTTCACAATCGCCAGGTATTTTATGTGGAAATCTGTTTAATAACACTATGGTCAATGAGGATTCATATAGCGGACCCCAACCTGCTCTGGACCGAGGCATAGTAGTATTTCTTGTAGCTAATTCCATAAGATTGATGATACCATTGTGGATTGCTTCTCAAATTACTTGCATATACTGAAGACTTTTACTGAGGGAAAACTAGCTGAAGTCCCAATCCTGGTTTTTGTTGCATTACATACTGGGTTGTTGAAGGAAACTTGCTGACTCCCTCCGTAACAATTGACGTTGGGATTTTCATCTGAAAACAATATTCAACTCACAGTAGCTGAAGATCTTTAAAATTCTGATAAGATGACAAATTATTTTTGCTTTATTCTTTGTTAGCAGCTTTGTATTGACTCATTATCTGGAGCTTTACAGATTTTAGAAAGGAATATAAGAAGCGAAAGTGCAAAACCCTTAGAGTTTGGTCTTTCTAGCCTTAATTTTGGTTACCTAAATTTGGAAAAGAATGTAAAGATAAAGAAATGAAACCCTACCTAAAGCAAAGAAACACCTAGTATCTGCTTAGTGATTTTAATTTCAAAGCAATAAACAGTTAGACAAGATCTGCTTATACCACATGGAATCTATGAGATGGTTTGCAATTTTTAAAAAAAAAAAAATTTGAACTGTTAAAGTCGTACTCCTCAGCATTAAGGGTGTATGCTGGCCCCCTCCAAAAAGAGAACCAAGAGGGAAAACAGAATTTACAAGAAACCTATTAGATCTACAATTTGATCTATAATCCTCTATAGAAAGCTGTTTACACCAAAAAAGTAAAGATACAATACAATTCCATTTTACTTTGTGAATAGAATTGTACCTATCTTCAAAACATCTTCCATCTCTTTCTCTGCACACTGTCCACCATATGCATGATGGTATTAACCTCCAAATGAGATGGTTTGCAATTAATCAACTTGTTTTCCAACAGTGTGCTGTTTTATTATGGTCCTGCTCTGCTTCAAGAGATCTTGATATATTGAAATATGTCTGTGACTTTATTGTTCTTTTGCAGTCATCAGACTTCTGATAGTACTATGTTTCACAGGTCGTTCACTTCCGATCTTTAGATAAACCCAAGGAGGAGGATTTCTGTTTAGAGCTGTATGTCCAGAAACCTCAGATATGCTGATAATTTCATTTCACTTCTCTCTTTCCCTATTATTGTTTGGTTTCTCTATGCCATTGACCAAATTTTAAACATTTTCTTGTAAATGCTAGGTCTAGGATCAATACATATGATGAAGTTGTGGGAAGAGTAGCTCAACAACTCGGCTTGGATGATGATCCCTCCAAAATTAGGCTCACATCCCACAACTGCTACTCTCAGCAACCTAAACCTCAGCCAATAGAATACCGAGGTGTAGACAACCTTGCAGATATGCTGGTGCACTATAATCAGGTGAGTGCTAAAATTCATTGGATAGTGCTGAGCATGAGTTCCTGAGAGTCTTATTATCTCTAATTAATCTTGCACAGACTTCTGATATTTTGTACTATGAAGTACTGGACATTCCTTTGCCAGAATTGCAAAGTTTAAAAACCCTAAAAGTAGCTTTTCATCATGCTATCAAAGATGAAGTGAGTATGCAAAACTGATTCTTATTGTTTTCTTCCTTCTTTCTTTTTCATTTTTATAAAGATACTAATTTTCACTTCTTGCTTTCTTTACTCTTTAGGTGGTCATTCGCATGATCAGACTACCAAAACAAAGTACTGTGGGTGATGTAATTAACAATCTAAAGAAAAAGGTAATTGTACGGGCCTGGTAGCATTACTGGTTGCAACTTGTCTTTATGGAAGCTAAGTTGAACAAATTTTCTTCTAGTTACTGAACAGCCTGACCCTTTCGCTACATTTATTTGGTTTTGTAGCAGGTATTTAATGCCATGTTTGGTTCGAAGGTGGGGAAGGGAAATATGTTTGGCTGGTCGATTTGTTTCTCTTTTGAATATTTTTCCTCTCCTGATGCTTAATACAGCTTATAGGGAAATAAAACGATTTAACTTCTTCATACGTATGAATATCCAACGGGTGTAAAGGGGCAATGTGGAGGGTCACAAGCCCTACGCTTTAGCTTCTTCTCCTTTTCTTCCTAATGAAACAATGGGCACTTGTCTTTCCTCTTTATGCTCCCTCCTCGTATCCTTCCGCTTTTGTCCCCAGCTGAGCACAGCATAAGATTTCTGCTTTGCTGAGGCTTCTCTAGCATTCGTTTTACTTGATTGCTACTCTGCTGTATTGTGAAACAGGTTGAGTTGTCGCATCCAGATGCAGAGCTAAGATTGCTAGAGGTATTCCACCACAAGATTTACAAGGTATTACTTTCTATGCTTATTGAGTATTGCCTCAAAGTTAACTTTCTAATCTTTGTTCACTGATTTACTACTTCTGGCAAATTCCACGTAATAGTATCCTAATAGGTGCCGTTAAAGCTTCGCTTCATCCGCACATTTAGTTTACTGGTTCCTGCAATGGTGGTTTCTACTGATTTCCTTCTGGAGAGAAGACTGTCTTTCTTTGCATTATCTTTCCTTGTGTTCCTAATGATTGCTTTTGTGCAGATATTCCCGACTACAGAGAAGATAGGAAACATAAATGACCAGTACCGGACGCTACGGGCCGAAGAGGTTCTCCTTCTCTTTATCCCATACACTGAACCCATTCTTCTCTTTTGAGGGGTCTAAAAGACAGAATCAAGAGGAGAGTAGTTAAGATGCTTATGTACAACTAGAAGGCAGACTTTAAAGTTCTTTTTCACAGAGAAGATTAAGAATCTCACTGATAAACCTGCATCCTCCGTAAAGTAAAAAAGGACCAAAATAGGAATAAGGTGGAAACCAAGGAAACTGATGTCAAGGAAAACAAGAAAAAAAAGGAATCTGTAACAGATATTTGCAGAGTTGAGAGCAACAACGGGTTGACTGTTTTTAAAAAAGTTGATCTACTTTGTGGTGCCCGGGGTTTTTACATGAACCTTCACATTGTAAAATGAAAACCAAATGATAAGTACATGAAGGAGCGGGATGTGATGCTTTACCTCTAATCTCTGGGACAATTGAGCAGGTTCAACTTTTTACATCATGGAAGCTTTACGAAATTAAGTTTTGATATAGCAAGAGATATACAATGCTCACACAAACACTAGATTGGGAGGAGTCCTCCAATTACAATTCTTAGTGATGAAACAAGAAGTATTTCAAGAGCTAGAAGGATAACCACAATTGTCAACTTACAAAAATATCTAGGTCAAAGTCAATCATCCTGGATCATCATTCAAAAGTCAATGCTGAAGGTTTACCTTGTTGAATCCTGAACAGATATTTGCATTTATCCATCTTAATTAGACCTTTACCATCGTGTGGCAAGGAATTGAACTGAAAGAACACTTCTTTCATGGCTAGTGTATTCTTAAATTCTCTGGTTATCAACCACTTTATTTTATCCTCTCTAAAACAATGAAGTAGTTGGAAGTTGTCTCGAGGACAAAGCTGATTCTCCTCTTTCAAGTGCCATTGGGATGTTTTTGAGAAGAGTCATGATGCTACTGCCATGGTCAGCATAATTATGAGTGGTCTAAAGTCTTGGGGAAATGGCCAGAACAAAATGGTGCCATTGGGATGATTATAAAAAGAGTTGCGGTGGTAGTGCCACGGCAACATAATTATGAATTTTCTGAAAGAGGCAAGAATTGTGAATTCGAAAAGAAAGAAATATTTTGGCTTGATAGGTGACATGCGGTTGCTTGTTAGAAGATGGAAGGTACGTAAGACTCTACCAAGACCAGGAGACTATGGATGCCATGTGAAAAGAAAAGAAATGAAAATCATCTTGCAATTGTTTGATTGTAACTTCATACACGAGTGCTCCTTGTATAGGAATTGAGTGAAATGGCTTGGATTAATTTTGATGATGTAATCATGAAGAATATTATACTCATTTTCTTATTTATTCTCTCAAGTAATTTAAACGTTAAGAATATTCTTCAAAACGTTCTTATGATACTCCTGTCTTTCAACGTCTGCTTTTAATTGTCTCCACTTTCCCATATTCAACCAGTTGAGCATCAAATTTTTCAATAATGCCAGCTTATTGAGACTCCCTGAATGTACAGTTGAAAGGCTGGTTGCTTTTTCTTCCGTTAAAAAGAAACCTATATAAAAGCATTGGTCATGACATTTTATGTTCTCTGAGATTTTTCTTCTATTTCTATTCCATGGAATGCGCGGTTGAAACGCTGGTTGTCAGGTTGTGTCTTCTTCCATTAAAAGGATATCTCTGTAAAAACCATTGATCATGAAGAATTTTATGCTCTCTGAGATTTATCAAGAAGAGACAGATTTGGGAATTGAGAGTACTTTATTATGTTCTGTATTCTTGTTTGGTCTTTTATCCTTTTGAATTATAGTAGTGCTTTTTTCTTGTTAATATATACTAGTAATAAGAAGATTGATAACTGATGGTTAAGTCATTAATCTTAAGGTGATGTAGATTTTATCGAAAGCAAAGTAGTGGTATCAACTGATCTTCGTTTTGATGTTTCTGATACAAGTTTTCACTGTGTGATGTGTCTTACCATTTGAACCCTAAGATAGGCATTGAACTGATACATCAAAATTCATGACATAGAAGTTATTCGGGAGTAACATGGAAATAATTTTTCAAACATCTGACATTCAGCATTAGATATAACTGTGTGACATCTGAAGTTATGTAGTGCAGTTCATTTTTGTGGATCCTTTCTTTCTTGCAGATACCTGAAGACGAGAAAAATCTTGGCCAGCATGACCGTTTGATTCATGTATACCACTTTAATAAGGAGGCATCACAAAACCAAATGGTAAGATTCTTCTGCTCCCATTCCCCCACTCTCTGATAGGTTTTCCCTTCACCCTAGGGGAGGGAGGAGGAAAGAAAGAAGAAGTAATGGAGGATAGGTTAAGATAGGAGAGGAAAAAAATTCGGAGACAACTTTTATGCAGTCACTTGAAATTCATAAATGTGTCTTATGTCTCATTATATTCTTGTCTCTAACAGCAAATTCAAAATTTTGGGGAGCCATTTCTCTTGGTTATCCACGAGAGTGAGACACTAGCTGACGTTAAGATGCGTATACAGAAGAAATTGCAGGTCCCAGATGAAGAGTTTTCTAAGGTAATTTGCAACTTGACATTTCCATTCCCATGAATGAGGGTTTCAATAAGTAGTTACAAGTATTCCTTTCTCATTTAGATCCTATATTAGGTAGTTACTTCTTTTGTGCAAAATTTTCCAGTGGAAATTCGCATTCCTCTCGCTTGGTCGCCCTGAGTACCTTGAGGACTTGGACATTTTGTCCAGTCGTTTCCAGGTATTAAAATGACTCCTCAAATCTGAAAAAGAAAAATGCAAAAAAGGAGTGGTGCTTAATTCATAATCTAGTCTCATGTCCTTACCACACATCTTTGTGTGATTAATTGTTAGATTGCTTTACATCTTGTTCCTCTGCAGCGAAGGGATGTCTGTGGTGCTTGGGAGCAGTATCTTGGATTGGAGCATGCTGGTGGTGCTCCTAAACGGACTCATGCAGCACATCAGGTAATTTGTGTATCTGGTTCTTACACGTGGGCATTACAATTCGGTGCTTAATACCTAAGATTGATACCAAGAAAAGGCTTGGACTTGTGACATGGTTTGAGTTGACTAGGCTACTGTTGCTACTAAATTTTTTAGTTCTACTCGTTGTAGCAGTTTATTTACTAGATGGCATGAAAGGAACATATAATCACTTTGCCTTGAGGATATTATAGTTTTCTCTGAGCCCAATTGTGCTATAAGCCCCAGTTCCACTGAACTTGAAATTCTTAATATACAAGGGACTTCACTGCTAGTGGTGGCATTGTCTGAAAGAGACAATATGATCTATAGTAACTACACTTAATTAAGTGGAGCATTTATTTATTTATTTATTTTTGTGAATGCTGACATAGCGCTGCCATTCGTTCAAGATGAGGAAAATGAGATTTAGTTAAAATTTAGTCGATTAAAACAGAGCTCCCAGCTTCAAAAAAATTTCACCTGGAGAGTGGAACCAAGTTATTCTATTAGTGTCCCTGGGACATGGTAAAATGATCAGATTGGCAGTGTGGACTTCGTATATATGTAAATAAGTTTTTTTCTCGTGAATTGCCATTTAGTCTGAAATGAAAAGAATATTAGATCCACTGACTAATGATTCGTTTGGTTACTGAGAGGGTTTCCCCCTTGAACTAGTTTCAACTGCAATTAGTGTTTCATTGTGAATAAGAATTTTAACTTTACATATAACTTCTTCCTTTGATGTTGCAGAATCGCCACTCATATGAGAAGCCTGTGAAAATATACAACTAGTAACACAGCAGAAATGAAGATCAAATTCTACTAATAATCATTGCACTTGTCGCCCCAAGGCCCTAGCATATAAAGTGTCACTCGTTTGCTAAATACATGTCAAGTCTGTACAGGTTTGATTCTTGTTCCCAGAGCATCTGTTTCTGATATGGATGTGAAGTGTGGTTCAGATGCAGCATCCATATCCTAACTCTCTGTTCACTGCAACTGTAAGTCACAAGCGAATGTATACATCATATAAGAGCGAGTAAGCTAAAGCTATTTGCAATTTCTTTTTTGGTAGAGATTTTGAGACATTGCCTTCAGCATTGTAATGAGAAAAAAGCTTGAAAATTCTGAGCATTGGAGAGTGAAACCGCTGGTTATTTCATGCAACTGCTATTGTAAATGAGATGTATTTGTCTGTCCCGAAGCAGAAAGGCCATCATTGAGGAAACATGCAGATTTATGTGAAAATATTTGTATGATTGTGGGATATATGGACGAATGGTTGGTGAACCTCTTCTTCTTTCTCTTCCAATAATAAGGTTCAGACAAAATAAAGCTTTGGATGGAATTGGATTCGCCAGAGGTAAAGTTCAGACACTTTTTTTTAATCTTAAAAAGTGAAAAGGATGTTTGCCTATCTAATAGTAATATTTTGAACTTTTATAATTAAAAGAACAAAAACAAAGTGTCTTTATAAAGGATATCCCCTAAAGTGGACCAGACACGCCGGCCTACTTGTAGCAAAAGTTGGAATGTATTTTATTGACCGGCCTAGGCCTAGGCTATAATCTCTCCCTATTAAATATTTATTCTATAATCAATGACTTTATAAAACTATATTAAAAGTAAAATGGAGAAAAATTAATTAATTTTACCTTATACTCTGAAAATAATAAATAATTTAAAATAACTACTTTAAAGAAGCGATATATAATTTGAGATGAATAAATTACATATTACTATTAAAAAAATCCTTGAAACTAAAAGTATTTTAAATGTTCTAAAAATGGTGTTCCAATGAAAAATTGTCTCTAAATAACCCGGGTATGCATAGGACGAGCTTCAATTTCCTAAACTTACATTCACCCAATATTATATTTACACTTTAAACCATAGTAAAAGTTTATAACAGTTAAATAACACTCTCT
>JACEIK010004864.1:71082-102694 GCA_018107945.1 Datura stramonium
AGTTTCCAAATTGAAATGAACTTGGATAACCAGTTCGTTCTTGGTCCTGACACACTCCTGATCTACAGATGATGTCTAATCCTGAGTTAATGAGAATGGCTTCTGAAGGCATGAAAAACATGAGGCCAGATGACTTAAAGGTTGCTGCAGAACAGTTGAAGCACACCCGTCCGGAGGATATGGCTGAGATTGGTAAGAAAATGGCTAATGCATCACCTGAAGAAATAGCAGCAATGCGTGCCCAAATGGATGCACATGTTAAATATGAAATTAGTGGAGCTGAGCTGCTAAAGAAGCAGGTAATTTATTTTGTGATGTACAGATAGATGCCTCGTTAATTCCATTTTTGCACTCATTTGGCTTCAATTGTGTATATTGTTTTCTGCTGCACACTTAGTCCTCTAAGATGCTATGTGTCATGCCCCAAATCCACGTGACCGGCACTTGGCACATTACCCAATCCATGTGAACCAAACCCATATGATGTACCCCGACATATGCATTTGAACCAACTGTGGAACAACAACAACAACAACAACCCAGTGTAATCACACACAGTGGGGTCTGGGGAGGGTAGAACCAACCACAGAAGTGATTTGAAAATTTTATACCCTCTCAAATCAATCATGAAATGTTTGGGTTTTGGGTTTTCATAAGAATAATAATATAAGTGTATTTCCATGTGTGTCATGTACGCTCCTATCTTTATGACGCAACACAACTATCTATGGAGCTTCTATACAACAGAATAGAATCAAACTCTAGGGACCATTTTCGATTAAAGAAAACAAGAAACATACTGGCTATCACAGAGTAGAAGTGGTACCTCAGCATATACCTTAGGAAGAGAGTCACCCTAGCTCTGTCTAGTTATCACGTGCCACATCTTATCCTGAAATATATGTAGAAAATAGAGGGGGCCCGAAAAGGGTTGAGTACACCACCATACTCAACAAGTGTCACTGATTCTCTCTCATTCAAAGCCACGCCAAGACCTTTTTAGGAAATTAATGCAAATATTATTTGACATAAAACAAAATGCATTAATATCAAATCACAATTTATTTTACCTTTGTAATTAAGGATCAAGTGTAAATTTATTTCAATTCAACCTTATAAATTTCAATTCCATTCACAAAATAATTTAAATAAAATCATTAAATTCCATTTCAATTGGATTGAATCATAGAAATCACTTTCGGCTCCTTAGACCTAAACATATTCAAATCTTTTGTACCTTTCACCAGGAGTACTAACCAACATCGACACAAGATCCAAGGTCACCTGGGTGATCAACATAGCGGCAAGTATCATATATCCTTCTTGCTTAGGTCATCTCATCGTAGTGCGCATGAATCGACTCAGTCATGCTATTATAGCACAATATTAGTACCCTTTCATGTGGGCGCTCTGGCTAGCCCTTTACCAGTAGGTAGAGTGAATGCCTACACTGGCACGTGTATTTTTATGGCGACAGTCGGAATTTATCCGAAGCCAATCTTGGTGAATACAAATAACTCCCAAAATATTTAAATATGCCAAAAATAAATTCATGATCTAGTATCCTCAAAAGATCTACTTATATCAAATCATGGTATTCATGACTAATCCAACTCATTTAAATAAAATCAAATGTAAATTTTTTTCCTCATATTATCAAAGGAAGCCTCAAAGTATTCAACTAGTGCTATTTCAAATCATTTGTATCTTAGAAGTTAAGAGCATAAATACTAATGAATGTAATTTATTTAAAGCAAATAGCACTTTGATGAAATATTTTATCAAAACAATAAATTCTTATTCTAATCTCTTTTCATGCCTTTAGCATTGATTCAAGTCTTTATAAACTTATGATATCATTTCAAGTACCATTTCAACAATTAGCTTCAAAGCTGAATTTTATGTCAAAGTATTATTCATAAAGTTATACACAATCCAATTATAAAATATGGAGAGACCCTCACTCGCTCGCTCCCACAAGTACGGACTCACATTCACACATAATTTACTTGTGAACATGTAGAGAAAACACCTTAAGAAGAGTAAGTTTTTGGCTTACCTCAACTTCAAGCTCCAAAATATTGCTCTTATGCTCCAAATTTGGTTAAATTGCTGAAATGTCGCCAACAAGTCAATATCTACATTTAGATACTCAAAACACATCAAAAACATGTCCTAACATATTTTTCAATTTCCATTAAGGGCTCACAAGTTGGCTACAAACTTTCAACAATCTCAAATCACCAATTCGGTTCACTTTTATCCTTAATCGGTTTTATTTTTAGCATTTGATATGCATTTGAGGTCATTAATGATACTACATTAATTACCCAAACACTGCCCAGTCGCTATATCATTTCTACCAACTACTCAATCTCATTCACAAAATTGACTTCTAGGGTTCATCCCATACCTTAATTAAATTATGATTTCTACTCCAAGTCATGTTCTATATACTTATTTATACGCAATATATGAAGATTGAGTAGTGGGATTACCTCTTGAAACAAATCTTGAAAATTTTCATAGAAGGTTGTTCTTGAAAATCTAAAGATATTCCAAGGATTCTAGTGTTAGAGCTAGCATTAAAGAGTAGCAATTGCACCAAATATCACTAGATCTCAGCTTAATTATTTTAAAATGACCCATGCTCAATGTCCATCCTTTTTCCAAGCCCTACTTCAAAACGTTTGATGAAAATAGCTGCTACTCGCAGCTGTTTCTACTTCTACTGCTTCTTTGACTGCTTGTACCTTGGCTTCACGGGTTGTACTCTCCTGATGTAGACCTTGTAGTTAAATGCTCATAACTTTTCATAGGTATATCCAAATGATGACCAGTTTGGACAGTTGAAAACTAGATTCGAAGGGCTTTAATTTGATATATAGTGCATCCCACAACTCTTTATATACCGTGAGTTATGTTCATTTAAAGTTAGGTCTATTGTGCACTCATTTAGAACTTTGGTTTGTAGTATAATTTTCAACTTATCTGGGCCTAAGGGCTCTCCTTAGAGCCTAAGTCACTTCTAATATGGCTCATACCCTTATTACATACCACATGATTTCCTTTATAGACGTTATTCCTCGTTCCCACCCAAATTAATTTAATTAACACGGGTCGACCTCTTAATTTTCTCTAAACATTTCAAAATATTCTGGGGTGCTACATTCTCCCCCAATTAGGAACTTTCGTCCTTGAATGTCTTATAAGTTTTTCTTATGCATAGAGTTTCCCTCCTTTCACCTAAATGACCATTCTTAGCAATTCATGACTTCATAAGGAAATGTTCATCCCAGTTTCCTTCACTTTATGGAGTAAGTTTGTTGCTTATTTTTGTTCATCCGTGTTCGTGTCTCCATTCTCTTAACTTTAACCAACTCCTCAATACCATCAAGTCTGATATTTTGATACCTAACTCTAGGATTTCATTTATTTCTGTACCTATCAGAGAAATATTACGATAACCTGTAGGCCCTTAATAATCAAGTGTCAACGCTATCGCAATTTACTTGCACCTTTAAGATTAGCCCTCTTCTTTGACCTTGTTCCCTTTTATTGGTGTACTTTGTTTCATTTGCAATCTATTTTTCATTAAGGACTGCCAATTGCATAACCTTTTCCCATTTCATTTCGTGTTAAATTTACACGTATTACATACTCATGTCTACTTTAGTTTGATCTACTAAGTCCAATGTATGACTGACGTTCTTCCTCATTTTCTGCGAAGTGTGTTTTACTAAGTCCAATGTATGATTGACGTTCTTCCTCATCTTCTGCCAATTGCCAACACTTGAATTTAACTCAAGTCACATATGTTCCCAAGTTGTAGGGATCTATCTGAGTTGACTATTTGACTTCTAGATATGTAGAATATCTTATCTATAACTCGTAATGAGCCTGGTCACTTTTAGTGGCACTAGTGAATATCTGGACAAGCTTAAATGGAGGTTGAACAGCAGATGGAAGTTCACAGTAAAGTCTGTGTACTGGAATTTGAATCAGAAAAGTCATCTAAATGTCCTCTGGCCCTGGAAGCTTATTTGGAGAGTTAAAATTCCAGTAAAGGTTTCTTGTTTTGTGTGGTTGGTTGTCAGAAAAGCGTGTCTCACTCAAGAAAAGTTATAGAGAAGAGATATGTAGATTTGTTCAAGATGTCTACTATGTGATCAAGAAAGGGAAACTAATAAGTACCTTTTTTCTACAGTGAAAGACAATTATAAATCTGTGGCACATGTTGGTTTGTATATTGGGGATAAATAGGGCTATGCCTAGTTCTATTATGGAAATTCTGAGCAACTGGAAAAATGTGGGAAAAAACAAATAGTGAGGAGGATTGGTGGCAGACATTCATGCTTCTATATGGTGGATAGCTTGGGAAGAAAAGAATTCAAGATATTTTGAAGACGCTAGCAATCTCATTCAAAAATTAGGATGAATTTTCTTAGGTTTTTTTTGGTGTATACAAAACATGTGGAGAAAGTAGGAGAATTAGCAAATTTAATTGGCAATGTTTGGGCCAGTAGATTTTTGGATAGGAGAATTCTTATATTTTTGGTGTTTGTAAAGCTTTGACAACTCAACTTCTTTATGGAAGCTAATTTTTGTTTATTAATACAACTGGTTACCTTTATGTAAAAAAAAAACTCGTAATGAGACTGTGATTTCCACGCAAGCACTTTAGGGTGATTGCACCCATTTTATCATGAAAGTTACTACTAATTTTACTTTGTCTTGTTTCTAATATGTAGAATCTCTATTTTCTTCACCATCACCTTAAGTTGACTTTTACTTGTCCCATTCTCCCCCACCTAGGAGTAAGTCCAATTTTAACTCGTACTTATCACTTGGAGACTCCACTAAGTCATTATCTCTCAGGTACTTCCCCTGACCTTATACATGTTCAACCTGTTATAACAAGTTAGTTTATTTTCGAACTAAGAAATCTCACATTGCAATTTCCATCCTTTCACCATTCTTTGATTTCTTATCTTTGTCCCACACTTGTATTGCTTCTTATTTTGATAATAAGGTGGAAGAATTATGCTCTTCCGCGCTTGTATACTATCTTTTCGCATCAACATATATGCCACTTCTTACTGCAAATTATGTTGCTAAGTGTCATCCTTTTCCACCTCCATGCAACTAGATATTAGCATATCATTGTTTTTCGCATCTAATATATCATTGAAATTTTAATGTTTTTGGTCCATGTTCGAATATATCCTTAGCATGTACGACTCTTTCGTGCTCTATAGTCCATGCTCAAATATATTGTCAGCAAGTGTTATTACTTTGCGCTCTTTAGTCCATGCTTCATGTGTTCGAACAAGTATGATTCCATCAGGCAACACCTTTATATCATTTTGTACAACTCTTCATGATGCATCCAATTTTCACAGTGTTGGATGCAAGAGATATGCACCTATCTTTACACACCATGTGGGTAACACACATATACCCGTAGTTACTTGAGGTATAGCCCCGAAATTATATCTCCCGTCCTTAGGCCCATCTATAAAAATTATTTTGCTCACATTCCGCCTTTATAGGCTAACAATACCGAATAAGAATGTCCTTCCCCATGGAGTCTTATTTCTTCATAGCATCAATCTAACATGAACTTTCTCGGCCATGTCCAAAACTAATCTTTAGACCAATATATCTCCGACAATTAATAATATACATTTGCATGCTCCACCACTATGCATGTGATTTAATTCGTGTATACACAATTATACGTCGTACCTCATAAGGTATCTCTATTGAAATCTCAAACATAACATGTTTAGGGATTCATGACACATCATTATGCATCCTTGGAGTACTTGTAACTTCTTAACCTTCAAAGTGTACCTTTACCGTTTTATTGATCATCAAGCCACATATGTAATATTCACTATTCATTAGGAGCTTTAACTTAGCCCGGTACGTCATTTTAATCGTTCATTCATCTTTTAACCTATGTCGCTCGATCTCGGGTGTGGGTGTTCGATACGGGTGTGGATCTAGAGATCAAATCCTTCATGATCTAAATTTTACGATCTGAGGATATGGATCGAGGTATGGATATGACTGCGGAGATTCAGCTAAAAATAATTCAAATATTTAATAGAGTTATTTGTCTTTTATGCGACATTATGTGGAAACTTAACAAGGTATTCTGAGGAGAGAAAATATTGATCAAGAGAAGAATCCCAGAAGGAGATATAAGGAAAAAGACTGACATAAAAATTTCAATATACAAGGTGTTTCATTTTCTTCAATTTCACCTTAGCTTTTGTTGTGATTACAAAAAGGCATTGTATCTGTCTCAAATTTCTCCGTCAAATTTGTCAAAGTACCCAAGATCGATTGACCAGATGTGATACGGATCCCATACCCACATCCACACCCATATCATGTTGGCACCAAAAGTGAAGAGCCCGAGAAACTTAGCTTATAACTTAAGGGTTCGTGCAATCAACTTTTAATCCACTCCATTCGGCACATATAAGGTGCTTTAGAGCATATCCTTGAAAATCTTTCCTCCCAATAAATTCAAAATGTGTACCTTGATTAGACAACTTAAGATTATCATTCCATGTTACTAAAAATATTTATTTTTCCATATATTGCAAAGATTCAGTCGGTTTGAGTTTTAACAGCTCTATTCCCACATAAGAGTGCCTTAGAGAATTTTTGTTGTTGCTCGAAAATGTAAAATTAAGCAAATCAACCATACAAGTTTAACATTGTAATTCCAAGATGATTGTATTCTTGTGAAGATTCACGTTACCTTTATAACCCCCAATGTTACCTTTTTCTTGAACTTCATGTCATAGTACATTGCCCAATATTGATTCCGGGTCACGTATATTATTTTCATATGCCTTCACAGGTGCAATTGGAGATTGATTCCCCTCGTATCACTTTTGTCACTTCAGAAGCACCCGAAATTCACGTACCTATCCTTCACACATGACCTGTTTTTATACTTATGGATTGTACTCATTTGTTACATTTTATTCCTTGCTGATACTCAAGGCCGCGTACTCTCGTCTTGTCTTTTTCGCTTTTTCTAACTACTAAAACATGCTTGCTATCAAACTTATCACTTTTCCATTCACCTCTCATTCTTAAATGGCATTAAGTACTCGTCATGGACTTGTATCACATTTCCTTACCATCTACGTACTTGTCATTTCTTGATGCCTCGTCTTGATAATTTGAGTTTCATCCCTTCCAGGACTACTGTATTCCCTTCTCTATACCTTGTTCATTTTCACTATTGGTGGTCGTCAAAGTGACCGATTGACTTCATATCTTGACTAATAGTTTCGTTGTAGTTCAAGGCCCTTTCCTTTAGTTGTGTCTTGTTCACATCCTTTATTACAACTCCTTAATTTCCAATACTTTTCTGACCATACTAATTGATATCACTACCTCATCTTCTTCTCCACAAATTCTTAATTTTTGATTTGTAAATCTTATCCACCACAACCTTACTCTTGATTGCACTATCCGACTTCATTCTTGAACTTAACTTGTCGTCCCATTTATGTACAATTCGACACTTTAGGCTTTTTCCCAAGAAGCTATTGTTCTCTCTTGAACCTTGACCCTTGTGCTTATCATCTTTGTACCATCATGTTAGGTAATCAATATGGATTGAGAATCACGTATCTGATATGAGGCACAAAAGTACGATCCGAGTGAGAAGAAAGTGAAACGTCCTAAATGTCCTTGTAGTCTCCCCAATATAAGTGTGGCCAGCAACACATCGATAAGAGGAACACTACTTGACACGGTTCCATAGAATTTCTAGGACTTGACTTAGAACTTAGTGATCTGTTACTAAGTTTGTCACACTCCAAATCAATGTGATCGGCACCCGGCATACTACCCGACCCGTGTGAACCAAACCCATATGATGCACCCCGACCATATACATTTGAACCAACCAAGGAAGCCATTTGAAATTTTATACATTCTCAAATCAATCATGAAACATTTGAACTTCAAAACCATACATGAATTATTTCATAAGATAATAAAGTCAAAAATAAAATAAATGTATTTTCATGTATGTCATGTACGCTCCATTGTTACCACCCAACACAACTATCTTTGGAACCTCTATACAACGGAATAAAATTGAACTCTTGAGACAATTTCCTTGGGAAGAGTCACCCTAGCCCTTTCTATTGATCACGTGTCACACATTATCCTGAAATATGGAAAATAGAGGGGGCCCGAAAAGGGCTAAGTACACTGTCACAGTACTCAGTAAGTATGATGGACTCTCTCACTCAAAGTTGGGAGGGACTTTATTAGGAAATCAATATAAGTATTATTCGACATAAAACAAAACGCATTAATATGAAATCACAATTTATTTTACCTTTGAAATTAAGGATCAAGTGTAAATTTATTTCAACTCAACCTTCTAAACTTTCAAGTCCATTCACAAAATAATTTAGATAAAATCACCAAATTTTATTTCAATTGAATTGAATCTTAAAAATCGTTTTCGGCTGCTTAGGCCTAAACATATTCAAATCTTTTATATCTTCCACCGGGAGTTTTATACCAACACTAACACAAACTCAAGATCCAAGGTCTACAAGGTGATCAACCTAGCGGCAAGTATCATATACATTACTTGTTCAGGTCTTCTCATCGTAGCGCCAAACGAATCTATTTAGCCATGCTATTATAGCACAATACTAGTACCCTCTAACGGATACTCTGCCGTAGCTCTTTACCATTAGGTAGATTCTATGCTTACACCGGCATGTGTAGTTTGATGGTGAGAATCGAAATTCCTCCGAAGCCAATCTCGGTGAACACAAGTAACTCCCAGAATATTTAAATATGCCAGTAATAAATTCAAATGGCCTAGTAACCTCAAAAGATCTACTTATATCAAATCATGGCGTTCATAATCAATCCAACTCATTTAAACAAGATGTAATGTAAAATCTTTTTCTCAAAGTATTAAAGCATTTATCAAATGAAGATTTTAGACTCAAAAGTATTCAACAAGTGCTATTTCAAATCATTCTAAGAAGCATAAATACTAACAGATGTAATTTATTTAAAGCAAATAGTACTTCGATGAAATATTTTATCAAAATAATAAAATTCTTATTGAAATCTCTTTTCACGTCTTTAGCATCAATTCAAGTCTAGATAAACTTATGAAATTTCATTTCAAGTACCATTTCAACAATTAGCTTTAAAGCTAAAATTTTATGTCAAAGTGTTGTTCGTAAAGTTATATGCAATCCAATTGTAAAACATGGAGAGNCCCCAAAGCAATAGGTACAGACTCACACATAATTTACCTGTGAACATGTAGAGAAAACACCTCGAGAAGAGTAAGCTTTAACTTGCCTCAGCTTTAAGCTCCAAAATATTACTACCATGCTCCAAATTTGGTTAAATTGCTGAAATGCCGCCAACAAGTCAATATCTACATTTAGATACTCAAAAAACATCAAAAACATGTCCTAACATATTTTTCAATTTCCATTAAGGGCTCAAAAGTTGTCTACAAGCTTTCAACAATATCAAATAACCCATTTGATTCACTTTTATCCTTAATCAGTTTCATTCTTAGCATTTGATATGCATTTGATATGCATTTGAGGTCATTAATGATGCTAAATTAATTACCCAACACCACCAAGTCACTATTCATTATGCCTACCAGCTACTCGATCTCATTCATAAAATTGACTTCTGGGGTTCATCCCATACCTTAATTAATTCATGATTTCTACTCCAAATCATCTTCTGTATAATCATTTGTACACAATATATAAAGATTAAGTAGTGGGATTACCTCTTGAAAACAAATCTTGAAAATTTCCATAAAAGAGTGTTCTTGCAGAATCTAAAGATACTCCAAGGATTCTAGTGTTAGAGCATTAAAGAGTAGCAATTGCACCAAAATATCACTGGAACTCACCTTAATTAGTAGACAAAGAGCCAAGCTCGATCTCCATCCTTTTTCCAAGCCCTACCTCAAAATGTTTGAAGAAAATAGCTGCTGCCCGCAGCTATTTCTACTGCTAGTGCTGCTTTGACAGCTTGTGCCTTGGCTTCATGGGTTGTACTCTCCTGCTGTAGACCTCGTAGTAAAATGCTCATATCTCTTCGTAGGAATATATAAATGACGAGTGGTTTGGACCATTGAGAACTAGATTCAAAGGGTCTTAATTTGATATGTAGAGCACCCATAACTCTATACACTGTGAGTTATGTTTATCTCAAGTTAGGTCTGGTGTGCACACTTAGAACTTTGGTCTGTAGTATAATTTCCAACTTAATTGGCTCTAGGGCTCTCTTTAGAGCCTAAGCACTTCTAATATAGCTCATATACTTATTACCATGTCCACATGATTTCCTTTATATCATTATCCCTCGTCCACGCCAAATTAATTTAAAAGCACGCGTCGACCTCTTAATTTCCTTTAAAACAATTTCAAAATATTCCGGGGTGCTACACACTCGTCCAGATCTGTGAATTGGGGCTTTTTATAGAATGTCTCCTATTTAACACATTATTGGTTATGAAGTGATAGTTTTTGTCCCTCCTTTCTTGTAAAATAAATACAAGCCTTATTCTATTACATGGTAGACTAAACTTACTGGATTCCTGTAAACCAGATCAATAACTCAATGAGTTCATTCTTATGATCCATAAGAAGAGAGTTACTTTTCTTAGAACATTTGAGCTGGATCTTACATCTTTAATTAGCTCTAGTATCAAACCAGCTTGAACTTTTAAAAATTCGTACAAGTACATACAAGTTCCTGTCATGTATGATTATGTAACTCATTAATCACCTTGCAAAAGTGTCTATAATCTCTACATGAGATGAATAATATGTGACTTGTAAGCTGAAGGTCTAACCTGATTTATAACAGTTATTATATATTATGACTGAGTAGTTACTCTTTTCAACATACTTACCTTTGGTTGTTATGATTTTGGTCTTGGATGCAATGTTACATTCTGTGATACTGATATAAAATTAGCTGTTATGCATTTCGATTTCAATGCTAAACAATGAGCATGAGGTACTTGATGGAAGCTTTGGTTTATTTGGAAATAAGCTTCTTCTTTTTTTGGAAATAAGCTTATTTGGGATCTCTATGTAAAAATGACAGGGAAATGATCTTCACAGCCAGGGAAAGTTTAGGGAGGCCCTGCAGAAATATTCGCTTGTAAGGCTAACCTTTGCCTTTTTGATTTGCTTGTGTCTACACAGACTTTAAGTTACTGTCTGATTATTTCTTTTCCTTTCATTACCAGGCAAAGAAAAATCTGTCAAGCATTCCTGCCGCAAAAGGCAGGAGTATCTCATTGGCTTGTTCCTTGAACATGATGTCGTGTTACTTAAAAACTGGACAATATGATGACTGCATAAAGGAAGGTAGTGAGGTATGGGATAATAGATAGTTGAGTTTTGCCTAAATTTGAGGCTCAATGATACTAGTTAATATTGTATTTTTCGCATAGCATGGCGGGAAACATATGCATCTGTCTCCAATTGTGCTTTCTCATTATATATTTGTGTTTCAATGTGTGGATTTCTCTTGTACTTGTCCAAGGGCTGGGGGTTGTTTACACTATCCCTAGATGGATGTACACTTTATTTCTGGTCTATTTTAAAATAATGTTCACCTTCTTAAAAGAAAAATGTTATTACATAATACATAATTTAAGAGGTCAGTTTGACACTTCTTGCTGTAGCTTCTTAAAAAATTATTCTGTAATATCAAAAGAATAAATTAAAGGCCTGAAAGTCTTTAACTATTAAAGTTAAATATTGAACTTTTTTCTACTCTCATTTCAAAAACTATGCCAAGTAAAAACTTGATATTCAAGTCTTATGCTAGTTCAGCTTTGAGATTGAGCCATACTTGAATATGAATCTCAACTGCAGTAATATGGTGGTTATATAATGCGTGGCTGGTGCAGGTTTTGGCATATGATGACAAGAATATCAAAGCCCTTTATCGTAGGGGTCAAGCTTATAAAGAGCTGGGACAGTTAGAAGTGGGTGTTTGTTGATTCTTTTGACTTTTCTCATTGTTTGTTTTTGTTCCAGTGCTTCCTTTACAATGTCAGATATTTACCAAGCCCCTTATTTCTGGTTTGACCATAAACAGGATGCAGTGTCTGATTTCAGTAAAGCACATGAAGTCTCGCCTGATGATGAAACTATTGCTGACGTCTTAAGGTATCCTTTATAATTACTGGTAAATGTACTTTTGAAGGGGTATCCCTCTCCCTTCTCTTTTTAGATCTCTTTGCTGAAATTATAGTGCACATAAGGTTTTAGATGCTAAAGAATCTTTATTTTCTGATTTAGGGTTGTCCAAGAAAGATTGGTGAAAGAAGGTGGTGCTTCAAGACGTATGTTACACATCCATATCTTAGCTGTTTGTGGATTTAATTTAAAATAATTCCCATGGTAATTGAACTTGAGTTCTCCTTTCTCGGGCAGGTAGAGGAGGATTGGTTATTGAAGAAATAACTGAAGAAGAACCATTAGTGTCTTCAGAAGCTGCGGATAACCCAGTTGCAAATGGTGTTGCTTCACAACCACGTGAAGCGATTAGCCCTCCTAAGAGTCAAAATGAAATTCTTGGTGGACCTCCCTTATCAAGTTCAGAGTCTTTGGAGGCTTTAAAAAATGATCCAGAATCTATTAGGTTTGTTTCTTGATGTTAGAGTTTAATTCCTTATATTCTCATATCATGAGAAGCTTCTGATTTTCTCCCATCATATTTTAAACCGATATTGACTTTTGTTTGTGTGGAATTTCTTTCGCTTGTGTTCTGGTCATTTAGCTGAAGAATGACATAATAATGGCCATGATTTTGCAAAAATTGCTTCCGAAACAAATATGTGCTATTTGGTACTCTCAAATTTCCTGCCCGTTTTACTTTCAAACTCTGAATTGGTTTAGATTATTGATTATGCAGTATGTTCTTTAGATTGCAAGTCATCTTTCTCTAACTCTTTTCATGCACAGATAGTCCTTTATCTTTTGGATGTTTTATTTATCTTGCATGAGTGTTGTTGTGTTTATGGAAACGGTATATTGAAGACTAGAGTTACTATAGCTGTCTGCGATCAGATTCGCTTGTTCATTTCATTGTTTGTACAAACATAATTTGGTATCTAGGTTATTGGTCTGTGGTAAGATATTCTATATCTCGTCTAAGTGCAGTATCTAATATTGTCATTGTCCTGTCTTCCCTTGGCTTGGTGCTGCTGAAATGTCAATTCTTATAAGCAAACTCTACACATTGTCCTTTCTTTGTAGCACTCTTTTCTTTTTCTTCTTCTCCTTGTGTGAGATTGTTGTTCACCAATGTTGGCAGCATTTCGATGTTTAAACATAACTCAGTCAATAATGATGCAACTTTTATTTCTGTTGTATGGTTGTAGTTCCTTCCAGAATTTTATTTCTCGCGCTGATCCGGAGACACTATCTGCCTTCAGTGGTGGAAATGCTGAAGGCATACCTCCGGAAATGGTAAAGACTGCCTCCAATGTTATTGGCAAGATGTCACCCGAAGAACTACAAAGAATGGTCCAGTTGGCTTCCTCTTTTCAAGGAGAAAATCCTTTTCTTAGAAAAGGTTCCTCAGATAACTTTGGCCCTGGTTCAGTTCCTAATGTAACACCCGACATGCTGAAAATGGCAACGGATATGATGGGCAAGATGTCTCCAGAAGAAATGCAAAAGATGTTTGAAATGGCATCTTCGTTAAAAGAGAAAAGTCCAGTATCAGCTGCAACAACTGTAAATTCTAATGGGTCAAGTAAGCAGTCAAAACCTCGAGACACAAGGGAAAATTTTAAAGTGGATGACAGTACAAGTGCGAGCACTTCATCACAGGGGTTTTCTAATTCAAATAATGGTTCTCAATCAAGCTTATCAAGTTCAAATGTTGATCTGCAAGAAGAAATGCGAAACCGGATGAAAGATCCAGCCATGAGACAGGTTTTACTTCAGTCCTTTCCTATGGAAATAGTATCTGTCCTCCGTTGTTCTGTATTTTTATATTTGATGCATATAGAGGGTTTGTTCTTTTCTTGGTAATGGCATGCATTTTATATTGCCTATACCACTATTAAAGATCCAACATTTATATTTCCCCAATGTTCCCACTGCTAACTCAAGAAGTCCTGTGTTAAATTTGTAAAATGTCCTAGTCTCCACTAACCAAACCATTATTTCTTACTTTTCTCTATTTTAATTTGGTTGAACCTTTTTAAGATATCATTCCACCTTGAGTTTTCGGCAATCCATATTTAAGAGAGTAACTAAAAAATTATGTAAAAAAGGTACATGCATTGACGACACCATGAGTCCAGTGATAGAAGATCTTTCATAATATGTGTTGTAAGCATAGTTACTAGTACCCTGCTTTAGATTCTGTTCAGTCAGTAATCCTTATGGGTTCATTTCTTGTATGTTCTTTTCCCAGAATATTTCACTTGTTGTAAACTTTCCGATAAAACTTCGTCTACTTCTATAACAAATACCAAATGTGGGGGTTAGACTTCTCTATCCTATATGTTTCATTTATTTGTGTATGAGTTTTTAGATGGGCTGTGCCTTTAGCTACTACTGTGTTATATGTGCCTATACCTGTTTTATGCTGATGTATCTGGATCTTCATTGATAAACACCTTGACACTCATTTCCTGAAATTGACAGATGTTCTCTTCAATGATTAAAAACATGAGTCCAGAGATGATGGCTAACATGAGTGAACAATTTGGATTGAAGCTCAGTCAGGCAGATGCAGAGAAAGCGCAGCAGGCAATGTCATCTTTGTCACCAGATGACTTGGAAAAAATGGTAATTTTCCCAAGTATGCTGGTGTGATTGTATTCCCTCTCTTTTTATCCTCCTTAAAGAAGATGTGGCCTTTCCTCACTAAGCTGTTTATCATTATGACACATTTCTAGTTCATGTGATTGGCACTTGTACTGCATCTTCACTTAAGAACCGATATCTTATTTTCGTCCAGATTAAAAATAAGCCCGAAGTTGTTGTCTTGTTGGTCCAAATCAATGTAAATGGTAATTGAGTCGTGGGAAGTCGTAGGAGAAAGATCTTATCACGGAAAAGGGAGCACCTTTTGAGTGCAGTGGTGCTTTCTCTTTTTAACTATATAGCGGGTATACATTTATAATCTCTTTAGATGAAAATGTGTCTGAGCAATCACGCCTTTGGATTATATGAGGTTTTATCATAATTTGGAATTTATGGGTTAGATTTTTTAATGAAATAAGCACTGGCTGTTATGGGTAAGATTCGAAATGTTTGTTATTGCCATGTTGATGTTTAGTGCCAACACACTTTCTAGTATCTTGTTATGATATAAATAGAATATGTAAACCACGAGAATCCACTTGGAACAGTAGGCTCGCACTCGTGAGAAATTTCTGTCCCCCGATTATTTTATAGAATCTATAATTTTATTGGCTTCTGAATTGTTCGATTCATCTCCCTGTTTTAGGTTCATGATAGAACTCATATTTTAAGTTTTTAACCGTGTATTCTAGCTTTTGTCCCCTGTTTAAATGTATACTTGAAACTTTTACACATGCTAAATCTTTATCTCTTTCCAAATATTGCAGATGAAGTGGGCTGATAGAATTCAAAGAGGAGTTGCAGGTGCGAAGAAGACAAAAAACTGGCTCTTAGGAAAACCTGGCATGATCTTGGCTATACTTGTGCTTCTTTTGGCAGTCATCCTTCACTGGCTGGGGTTCATCGGGCGCTAGACTTGACGTGCTAGCCAAAGATTAGCCGAAAGAGATGCCCAGCATGACCCATGTTCAACAAGTGGAGTAGAGCATGGAATCCTTGTTGTATGCACTTGAAATGGGAATCAGTGGATGGAAGTGTAACCAGTTGGTTGAAGATGACACCAGTAATTTTGTTATATTAACATTTCTTCTTTTTTTCTTGATTTGGATGTTCTGATGTAGCTGTATCTGCAACTTGACAAATTGTTTAGTTCGTTGTTTCACTGTAGAACCCACCGTTTCAAGATGAATATTTGTAAGACTACTCTTTCCAAATTCAGAAAATCTTGAACTGATCGACCGTCTTAGATTAGTCTTGTCTGGGAAATATTCCCAATGTTTTTAGTAACTTCATATATAGAACATGGACCTTTGTAAATTTCGTCAACTGCTATCTCCGTTCATTTTTATCTGTTCATAAAGTATTTTACCCATCCTTTAAGAAATAACAAATGAAGTCCATGTGTTGTCATAATTCCTAATTTTCTATATTAATCTGTGTGCAGCTTTTACTGGATTTGAGAAAAAATTTGAAATGAGTAGTTATTGATATTAAAAATAAAATAATTTTTTTAGCTCAAAATTATATTTTGATATAATTAATAAGTAGAAATGAAGAGACAAAATATAATTTCAACTGCATTAGTGGGGCCATTGTACTTGATTTGTTTCGAGTATTAAAAAACTTAACTGACAATGGTACAAAATATATGATGAAAGATCTAATGTAAAGTAACTCGTGTTCATAAATGACAGGTAAAAATTAAAAAACAAAAAACTTACTCAATGTGGTGATAACTGATAAATACAACAAGCAAAATGCACCTGCTAATCAATAACCAGTGCCATGTACATTTGGTTACATATTAAAGCTTTTTTAACTGTCACATTCATCTTACTTTAGGAAATACAACAATAAGCAAATAAAGCCAAAAAAAAAAAAAGATGTGCAAATGTAACACGGTGAAGTCCATATGGATTATGGACCAAGTCTCTTACTTTTCTAAGAAGATTTTTTTTTTTAATTAAGAAAAAAGAAAATCAACGGCGTGTCCACTTGAGTAATCCTGTTCGATGAATTTTTACTCCAGCCGACTTTTCTTTGGGCAATCTGTCTCTTTCACTTTTTTTGTTCATCCTCCTCCCTCTGAGATGGGGCCCTCCAAAATCCAGCTCCATAGAACCGGTCCCACATCTCCGTTTCAAAATCGGCAGCTTCTCGTAGTCCGTCGTCGTCTTTACCGTCAAACTTCTTGTCATCGTCGTCGTCGTCGTCATAGGCACCGAAGAGAATATTTTTGTTATTCTTCATCGACTTCCATGAATCCTCCTGTTTCTTCTTCTTCCTCAAAAGCCTCTCACGCTTCTTCTTCCTCCATATTTTCCGGCAAAGTCCCGTCGGAACTTTGTACACCGCCAGTACCAATAAATGCATCACCGCACATGGACAACAGCAACACACCATCGCACACTCCGCGGCCGTCCCCCCGGCCATCTCCCCTATCCGTTTATGAGCGCTGCCACTCCGCTTCTCCTCCTCCTTCATTGTCGTCGTTAACAACGATCATCTGCGCTTCACGAAACAATTTCAGTCAGTCATCGGAACTGCAACAGATGACAGGTAATCATGAAACTCAAATTGACGATCAAAGGCCTTTTTTTTCCTTTTTAGATTAAGAGAAAGAGATTTTCTCGGAAAATAATTCGGACAAAGCACAATCTGTTCAGTCAAATGAAGTTAGATAAATCATCGATTTCACGGAAAATGGAAAAATCTAGAGACGTAGGAAAATGGGAGAGGCTAAATAAACAGAAAATGTAGAGATCAATTATTGAAATAATCGACTCCATCTCATTTTAACCTTTATTTTAATTTTTTTTCACTTATTAAAAAGAAAATAATAAGAGCGTGTTTGAATAAATTTATGACTTATATAAGTTTAAAAAATAATATGGGATAATCTAGTTAGAAAAAAGTTATTTCGAGATAATTAATTCAAATTTAGTTATTTTAGGATTATTATTTCATTTTTAATAAAATAAGGAATAAAATGAATTTATCTCACATTTGATTGAGATAAAATCTCGAAATAACTTGCAAAATAAACTTATTATGATATTAGTTAATTCATATTGAGAATACAATAAACATATCATTTATAATTTTCAGAATAAATTATTCTAAGAATTTTATCTCAACCAAACATGAGATAAATCATTTACATTCTTTAAGTGAAATAAAAATTTTGAAATAATTAAATTCAAAAATATTAATAAATTAAAATAATTATCAACTTTAAATTTAAAATTTTAAAATTTATATCACTTATTTTTAACAATTTTAAGCAAAAAAATTAGTTTCTGTCGAAGTATCTATCGGCAATTTTAAAAAAGACACACTACAAGTCATTGGCTTTAATAGCCTTTAAAATCTCTAAAAAATCCTAACCAATTATATCTTAATTTATATGCCATATTTTTTTAATTTATTTTAAAAATAATTATATTTCTATTTGCAAATAATTTAATTTTAAATTCTTATTTTATTTTTAATAAGCTAATTTATAATTATGTATATATTTATAATTTATTATATAAAATTTTAAAAAATAATATTTTTTATACTTCATAGTCAGACAAATAATATGAGGACGAAGGAAGTACTGGTTCTTAAACATTTTGAATACTACTATTCCCGCTGATTCATTTTACTCTTATTATAAAATTTATACATCTGAAAAAATTAATGATGATTACATAATTTTATTAATTTTTTAAAAAAACAAAAAAAACATGTAATTTAATTAAAATACAAAAATAAACACATAATTAAAAATATTTTTAATATTTTTTAATTTTTTTAATTTTTTTAATTTTTTTATCTTTTTCTAATAAATATTTTAAAATAATTATTTCTAATATACCACGATAATTAAAAATAAACAGGTAATATAATTTACTTATGCAAAGGTTACCCAAGCATTTTCTTCTGTATGTTACGAAAATGATTCAATATACTTAATTCAGGCAGTAATCATTAGGATAAAATTTGAACGCTCAATAACAAAAAAATTAATTTAGATGATTAATTCAACTAATATAATTTTAATAATATATTAATATTAAAAATATTTTTAATTTTTTTAATTTTTTTAATTTTTTTAATTTTTTTAATTTTTTTAATTTTTTTAATTTTTTTATCTTTTTTGAAATAATAATTATTTTTAATATATCTGTTAATTAAAATGGCAAGCGGGAATACTATTTATGAAAAAAAATAGAAAGTAGGAGTAGAAAGAAAGAGACAAATGGAAGCCGCGTCAGTATAGGAAGGACGTATTCAATTCAAAATATATCTATTTTCTTCCATCTCCTTTTGACTAGCCAATTGCCAATATTTCTTTTTCTTCTTCGTCTTTAAAAAAATTCATACTAAAAAAATTAAAAAAATTAAAAAAATTAAAAAAATTAAAAAAATTAAAAAAATTAAAAAAATTAAAAATATTAATAGTTAATTTTTTTATTTTTTTTATTTTTTTTATTTTTTTTATTTTTTTTATTTTTTTTATTTTTTTTATTTTTTTTATGATAATTATTATTTAATGTAATATAATATTTGTGTTTGTTAGTGATGATGAAGGCGATGATGATAATGGTTGGTGTTAGTGATTAGTAACGGTGATGGTGCGGAATAGAGATGATTGTGAAAGTGGTTGATGTTGTAGTGACTAGTATAATGGTGACGGACGGTAGTGATGGTGATGGTGAAATTAGGTAATGTTAGTAGTTGTGATGTTGATGTTGTGGTCTTTGGTGGTAGTTGATGATGGTGCTAGTTATGAATGGTGAAGGTGATTGGTAGAAAGTTTGGTCGAAGTGATGGTAGTGGTAGTAGTGAGTGGTGGAGGCGGCGGTGGTGATGATGACATAAAATATAATTATAATGATGAAGGTGAAGCAGCCCGGTAACAATGGTAGTCAGTGGTTGGCTTTTGGCGGCTGTGATCGATGGCGATTGTGATGGCAAGATGTTGTTGGTAGTGGTGGTGATTGTGAATAAAGTGTTGGTAAGTACCTACATAAAGATACTTTTTAATAATATCAAGGACTTTGTTAGATTTTAATGATTAAGACCGGTCTAAATAAATGGTTAAATCTTAATGTAAACAAATGCATTTCATAGTCTAAGATCCCGAACGATTCATATTCGGGATTACAAGTAAAAGATTAGTCATCGTTATTAAAATATTTATTCAAATATTTGTAATTTATAAAATCAAAATAGAATTAATTATTTTATTTTAAAATATTTTTTAAAAGCAAATAATATTATTTATTGAAAAATTCAATAATTAAGAGCAAATTAATTTAAAAAATTACTTCTTATTAATAATTTATTAAAGAGTGTGTAAACGAGAAATGTGAACTAACATGAGCTGGAAGGAGTAATTAATACTTTTTCAGTGTTTTTCTACTTGTTCAGATTACATTTTATATTAAATATTTATTTGTTTGCAACATTTCTGGATGAAAAATAAATTATAATCACAAAATAAATAAGTATTTTCCATGATTCAAATTTTATTTATAGCGTATTTCTTAAATGTAGATTAAATTTGAACCTCGTTATGATATATTTAATTATCAAGCGTCAGACAACACTTTAATTTTTTGAATTAATCCTTTTAATCACTTTTTTAAAACAATAAAGATAATAAAAAAAATAAAAAAAATAAAAAAAATAAAAAAAATAAAAATATTAGCATTTGCATTATAAACTATTTTTTTAATAAAAGAAGCGGGTGAAATGAATAAACCAATGATTTTCGGTTATGTAAACATTAGGGTCATGATGAATTTGACAAATTATTCACTCACTAATAGGTTCTTCCATAAATGAAATTTCTTTGTTTTTCAAAATGAAAAAAATAATTTTAAATTTTTTTACGTGTAAAAAAATTAATTTCTTTTATTTAAATATTATAAAATTATAAATATTTATAAAGAATTAAGAATTATTTCTTTCGGATGCATTGTTGAATAATATTGTTTATGTTTGGTCTAGTAAAACTTTCTTGTCACGTGCAATTTCAATGTTCATCCAGTCAATCTCAACACTTTTGAATTCCTTCGAGTTTTATCTTTTATTTTTTTAATGACTTAAATTTATAACTTAAAAGATTAAGGTACGAAATATTTATATCAAACAATTCTCTCTTATTTTGCTCAATATCAACAAAATTCATGTTTGGACATAAATTTGAAATCATCTATTTGAGTAAAAATTAATTTAAATTTAAAATTTATTCTAAACATGTAATTTAATTGGATTGAGCAGATGTTGCGTTTTAGAGAAAGAATTGATTTTTAGGTAATATATGTTTGCTAAATTAATTTTGCAATAAATATGATATTTTAAATACAAAATTTAAAAATATGACCCGAGTTTTAATGTTTAAAAATTTAAAAATTTTGTTTTTTTAAAATTTTCAACTTTTAAATAATCACATCATTATTTCCTTTTTTAATTTTTTAAATTAAATTTTATTCCAAAATATTATAAATAAAATATACATTTCAAATCACTTAACTTTTTAAGAATTCAAATTTCATGTCTAAACATCTCCATAAGTTAATGAAAAGGCTTAATCTGTTTTATCAAACAGATAAAAGTAAAATAAGGTATCATTTGGTTGACTTGCTAATTATGCAAGAGATGCAATTTAAATATTGTAAATATATTAAATAATAAATAAATTATTATTTATTACAAGATATTTCAAATTTATTTCAAAATAATTTACATTTAAATGTTTTTATCTTAATTAAAAAAAAGATTCCTAAATATAAATTTTAACAACATTTAAAAGTTTTAACTTTATATATTATTTATTTTCAACTTCAACTCAAATACCGTCAAAGTGCCTGCTCGATTTTTTAAAAAACATGTAATTTTCATTTTTTCTTTAAAAAATATAAAAAAACTAAAAAAAATAAAAAAAATAAAAAATATAAAATTTTAATATTTTAAAAATTAATTTTAATTAAATTACATGTTTTTTTTGTTTTTTTAATATTTTAATTTTTAAATACAAATAAAAATAAATATTTATTTTAATGTAAAAATACGAGGGAGAATTAATAAAATTTATCTAATTATAGTCCTGTTGGAAAATTAGAAGCTTTGTGAGCTCAATTATCCATCACGCCAAAGTAAAAGGAAAAAAAAGTGGAAAAAGTAAAATAAATAAATAATATATAATCAAAGGGAAAGTTCAAAGTCTTCCACGCTTTCCCTTTCTGTGGTACCTCTCAAAAAACCCAAATTTTTCTGATCAATTTTTCCTTTGATCCCCCGTATTAGTTGAAGCTTCTTTGAGGACTGAGGTAAATCTTTGTTTTGTCAATTCGATTAATTTTGTTTACTGGGGATTTGAAATTGAGCTGCTTGTACTAATTGGAGTACTGGGCAGTTGGTTTCTCTTTCCTTTTCCCTTATTCTTGTTCAGATTATTGAGTATTTGCGTGACTCTGATACGAGTTACCATTTTTTCTTTGTTGGTTATAGAGTGGTATTAGGAATAAGAGATAATTAAATGAAGATTTTGGAAATGAAGATTTTGGAATTTGATATCTATTGATTTATTTTAATATTAAGAAAGGTTTTAGGCTGTGTGATATTTGGGGAAGTTCTTCTCAGTACTGGTTATGAGTTTGATATGTTATTCTCAAAAGTAAGTTTGACAAAAATGGAATCTTGGGGTTTTTCTCTTTTTCTTTTTTGTTTCGATGGGGGTTTTCTCTGAGTGGCTGTTCAAAGTGTAAATTTGAATTTATAATCTAAGACCAGAAAATTGGAAATCGATATCAGGTTACAGCAAAAAGCAGCTTAACTCTAGTGAGAAATTCTAGTGTCTCTATGTAGCATCTGATTTTCACCTGCAAAGAAGTAGTCATATTACCAGTGTAAGTAAAAGTAGAGAAGGTGGTTCATTTAGTGTTAAAGGTTTCTTTAGGTTTTTCTAACTCTGCATATGGTATTAGAGGTCAGAATTCTTGTTGCTTTTTTGGTTGCTTTATCAAGGACTCAAGGTAGAGTAATGTCCTAAAGGTCTTATCTTTTGACAGATGGAGCAAGGCAAGATGTCTGAGGATATTTTGACTTCAGCTGCGGCATTTGTGGAAGGTGGAATTCAGGATGCCTGCGATGATGCTTGCAGCATATGCCTTGAAGAATTTTCTGATAGTGATCCTTCTACTGTATGTATTCTTTTTCTTTTCCGGTATTGCTGTGAAAAGAATGAGCTTTATCCTGGAGTAATATAATCTTTCAATTTGCAGGTGACAGGCTGCAAGCATGAGTTCCATCTTCAATGTATTCTTGAATGGTGACCTAAATGACTCCCTATTAAATAGATATCTCATGTTTAAACTTTAAACTGTCCTTTCACTTATCTCTGTGATGCCTAGAACCTTTTTATGACTTCCCCAAAAGATGACATTTTGTGGACTTTGATGTCTCCCTTAGGGCCTTTCTTGTTCATCTAATGTCGTAAAGATGAGTTTTAAGCTTTCTTGCGGAAAATTAGAATTCTCTATGAACTGCCTCTGGTGGGAACACATAAGCTAGATAGGGCTTTTGGAGTTTGTCTTTGAATCTGATATATTACTTGGTTGCCCAACTTTTGGATTCCATGGTTTTCTTGGAGGATTATGTGCTCGTATTGAACAGTTTGCTTGAAGATATACGAGAAAGGTGGTCATTTTGATTTCAGCATTAAGATTCTTTCTGATAAGTAACACGCCTACAAATAAACAGTGCTTGATGTTGCTCTGTGATTGTGACTATACTTAATGTGGAACACAATCATAATTGATGACTCAGAAAAGGGTGTGATATCTGTAGTTTCTTCCATGAGTTTTGGTGTTTCCTCTCATCTGTTTAGCTTTTTTACCGACTGTCTAGACAGCACCAGGAGGTTTTTTTTTTTTCTTACTGCTGGTTCCTTGCTGTGTCTGTTTGGAATAATAAAAGAGTGAACAACATAATGAAAAGTCACTTCTTGAATCACCAAATATCTCCTATCACCATTATTCCAACTGAATCCATTTGGAAGTTTAAATGCAAGTTGTGTTGATTGATTGAAATTATATCGATTATTGGCTATTTTGATATTAAAATTAGATAAAGATAAAATTGGAGCATTTGATTTTTTTTAAAAATTATTGGAACAAAGTTGTGTTCCTTAGAAATTGTCACGGAAAATAATCAGTTGAAAGATTAAGAGCTTTGGATCTTGACTGTATATGCTGCAAACTGTGTCAAAAGGCATGCGTAGAGCTTTATTTCACAGCGAATATCCTGATAATTTTGAATGTACGGGCTGTAGGTGTCAGAGAAGCTCCCAGTGCCCCATGTGTTGGCAGCCTCTCAGCTTGAAAGACCCTAACAGGTTCTGTTTTATTCTCAAATATGCCACTTGTTTATCACTCTATTATCTTCCTTAGTCCTCCTTCAAGGCTGTTGATAATGTGCTTCTCTTACAGCCAGGAATTGTTGGATGCAGTAGAGCACGAGAGGAACATCAGGATGAATCCTCCTAGAAACACCACAATCTTTCACCATCCAACTTTAGGAGATTTTGAATTGCAGCATGTTAGCAGTTTTAAGTCCACACAATTTTTGTTCTTCTTATAAGCTGTTTCTGGTCCATTTTGTGACAAAATCTTGTGGCACGTTTCTTTCACAGTTACCGGTAAGTGCAACTGACTCTGAGCTTGAAGAGCGTATCATTCAGCACTTGGCTGCTGCCGCTGCCATGGGAAGGGCACGCCACCTTGCTAGAAGGGAAGGTCAGCGAGGTAGGTCATCAGCTCAAGGTCGTCCCCAATTTCTGGTGTTTTCAACTCATCCAAATGCTCCTGCTGCCGTTGCTGCTTCATCCTCTAACCAGAGGAGCGGGGGTGAACCCACTCCTGAAGTCTCGGTTTCTGGTCAGGATTCTCCGGTTATTGCTGTTGGAGAAGGTTCGGGACAACTACTTACTCAACCATCTTCTTTTCAAGCTGATGAGGTTTCTGCCTCTGGGTCAGGATCAAATGTTGCTGTTAATCAACTTGAGACTTCGCCAAACAATAGGTTAGTTTGTTTGTCAAGTTTGTCCAGAGTTTTGATGCTTCCTCTATTATTTTGCTGTACACGAGTTACATATTATAGTCATGGGAATGGATCCTCCAAATGCAATGAGTTCGCAATTACTACCACAAGAACACTGCCACCCTCACCCTTTTGAGATGGGGCCACAACAAGAAGGCCTTCTAGTGTATTTTGCCATTTTGATGGTTATCTTGTGCCTCTTAATTCCCAATCACCATGAGGGAAGAGTGGGTGAGCAAGACTCAAAACATATCATAAATGTTTAATTTTAACAAAGAGGAAGAAGGGGAAAGTAAAGGCTATAAGGATAAAGGACAAATGAGGCCAATCTATGCTCTTATTTGTGCTTATTATTGAGTTACGGTATTGTAGGAGGAATCCTTCTCAATCTTCTCCAAACAATCAAGACAGAGCCGGACCATCAGATTTTCAGTCTTTTTCAGAATCTATCAAGTCTCGACTTAGTGCAATGTCAATGAGGTACCTGGAAACTCTAATATCATCTCTTATAATTGTTCAGGTAACTTCTTAAACATCAGAAAATTTTATTTGTTTGTAAGCCCTATTTCCTTGCTTTGATTGTCGTTTTCCAGATGCAAAGAATCTTTAACCAAGAGTTCAAGGGGTTGGAGGGAGAAATTTTTCGCTCGCAACAGTTCGGCATCAGACAATGTTCCTGAATCTAGGAATGAAGTGAATGCAGCTGTTTCCACTGTATCACGCATGATGGACCATCTGGAAACTACAGATAGCAGAACCAGTTCTGCTGAATCAAATATACTGGAGGGTACTTTACCTATCCAACATGCTGAGCAGCATATACCTGAGACTGATGATAATCATTCTTTAAATGAGGATAATAGGCAAGCCCCATGTGCTGCAAGTTCTGGTTCAAGCTGAGTTTCATATGAGTCTGAAGCATTTTCTCTTAAAGGTAACTTGTCTTCTTCTAAGAGTAGCAATTCATTTTGTCTCTCCACCCTATTCCAAATCCAAACAAAGAAAAAAAAAAGAAAAAATGAAACAGAAAACAGAAACCCGAAACAAAACAAAGTGGGAGGAGAACAGTAAGAGAAAAATGGAAGTTCTTTTCCATTGATATTACATGCTGATGACTTTTATAGTCTCCAAGGAGTTTGACACTTAGCACCTAGTGATATGATGAATTGATGATAGGAGCTGCTCATTGTATTTCAAGTGCATACTGATTAGTGACACTGACGCAGAAAACCCTTTGTTGTGTTGAAGCAAGTTGCTGTAGCAGTATACCATTGAGCAAAATTGACTGCCTTAATTATTATATGGCTTCCGCTGCTTTCTGGCATATCCACATGACTAGAAAATGTCTCTGTTATGAGATCAGATGTATATTTTGGTCAATATCCATAGAAAGAAACCATTGGTATTTTGAGGATAAACTTCTATCCTCATCTTTGTATATTTCAGATGCACCAACAGAACTTGTAATTTTTGGTATAGTAGAAGTGTGGTGAGAGGATTGGAACACAGCTAAGGTTTTTTCTTTTCTTTTTTTTTTTTTTTGATAATTTTTGATAATTGTGGTGTCCTAGCCAGATTGCACATACCTCGATTAATTTTACTGGGTACTTGTTGCCTCCTTCTTACCAGCATAGGTACCTGTAACTCTCTATAAACAAGGCTGGACCGGTGTGAAGAAATCACCTAGTGTTTTATCTTTACTAGGATTTAAACCTGAGACCTCATGATTATACTTCCTTTTAATTGATCACTAGGCCAGACTCTTGTGTACATATGCTAGACCTCTGTACTCTTTCATATGTAAAATCCTACAATTCTCCAATCACTAACATGTTAGTACCTTGGTGCTATATAGATTAATAAAAGAACTTCAAAAAACTATCAATGGGTAGTATAGATACAGAAGTCAAGGGTGTACTTGGTTGATTGTTAAGTTATTTACCTAGAGGACTAGGGATCAATTCTCAATCAATACATCTTCATCAAAAAAATATTTTGTAAAGATCTCATGTAGCATAAAGATAACTTAAAAGTAATCTTAATAAGAACAGTCATATTTCTCTGAGAGATCACATAGAATCTTGAAAAATCCCATGAAATATTGAAAAGGTAACCGTGGCTTCGTTTTTTGCACCTGGAAATTTAATCAGTTTTTGATAATTTTGCAAGATCACCAAGATGCAATCTTTCAGAACTTGCATATGCATTGATAGAATTTTAAAATTTTTTCTTCTGAGTGGCCTCACACGTCCTCAAAGATGGATTAAGCGAAAATACGACCTAAAAAAACTCGGAAACTCTTTTTGAATCTCCAGCTCAGTATTCTTGCAAGATATCTATCCCAAAAAATAAATAAATCTTGTAAGATGCATATGTTATGATATCAGGATGCGAGATGAGTAGGCTGAATGTTAGACTTCTGGTAAATGCATGAGAATAGAGTTGCTGTCATAAAGGATAAATTATTTGAGGCAAATTTGATGGAGAAGCTCTGCTGAGAAGACTCTATTACTGTAGATAGACACTTTGTCTATATAGATTCTTTGATCAAAACTTGCACCAGAGAAATTTGCACTTTAAGCGAGAAATGCAGCTACTCCATCTTGAATAATCTTGATATAAAAGTCTATATGGAATGATCGAAATTACAAATGAGGTACTTCCAAAACATGGATCATTATTCTGTTTTGTGCTCCTCTATGAACTCTCAGAACCTTGTTGTTGACGCCTCTTCAGAAAAGCCCTTCTTCCTTTATGAGTATGGCCTGGAACGGGTTGTCCAGTTGCATGTTCATATGTTCCTGTTAAAAGCCACTAAAACTGCTGCTGGGTGATAAATAAATAAGTAGGGAAGTCAATGATGTGATCACTGTTCTCCAGCTAGTGGTGAAGTCAGGGTTGTTCAAGGAAACTTTCAAGATTTTAGTATATATGTACGAAAAGTAAGGTTTGACTTTACATAGACATAGCATAATTTTTTGCTGAAGGGTGTTCGATTGACCACCCTTCAGCATACATAGCTATGCCCTATCTCCAGCAGTAGAGCATTCTCATTCTCTTTGTTTTTTATTAAAATGGCCAAGAAGGCATGGCAGGAAAGGTTTCATAATGGTTTGGTACAAATTTGCATGTTTGATACGTATTGCTGCTTCCTCTAGACCTTCAGTGCTTTTCAACCTAATATGTAGTGACAATCTTCTGTATCTGATGGCTGAATTTAGCAATCTTCCCCTTGCTCTGCCCCCACCACCACCCCAATCAGAACAACCCAGTGCTCTCTGCCTTTATGACGACATTATGATGTGCAATATGCATTGCCTAATATCTACCTTTACGAATTAAGAAACAATAGTATGCACTGCCTAATAATTGATTAAATCAACTTTGTGGAAGATTCCATCACTATATCGTGGAAATTTTAAACTTCTAAGAAGCTTTGGCTGAACAACTACTTCACTTGTATGCTAGGAATAGCAGAACTGCTCCTATGATGTATTCTTTTGGAAGTTCATACTTTTGTGCTGTGACCAGATAGGTCGTGGATAAGCTGATAAGGCACTGAAAATGCTAAGCTAAAATTTACGGTTTTCAAAGCTTGGTTAGTTTCACCATCATGAGGAACTTGTAAGGTTGTATTGGGAACGGTCTCTCCACTTGTGGGATTACATTGGGTATGTTGTCTTTGAAGAACTTGTCAACATTTCCATCTAGAGGGATATTTGTTCTGACCAATATCAAGTCCTATTAGAAGCGGCCTTACAAATACCATAGAGATTTAGGTGTCTTCTCACGATTTCCTTTTAGTACTATATGGTACAAAGCAAATTCCTCTAATCAACTAGCAGAAGGAAGGTGCCTTTCTTCTTGAAGGGAAGGGTCTTTCTTCTTCTTCCTCTTCATCTTTATCTCTCTCTTGGGTGTTCGGAAGGACGGCGTCTAGGACCAAAATCTGCACATTTCTTGCAGTTCCGCAAATTATAAGATAATTTCTGGTTATATTTCTTTTTTTGATAAACAACACTCTGTGTCTATTGTAATAATTTTGTTCCTGCTGCAGGTGGATACTCTTGCCAGCATCAATGATATATGGCGTGCGACTTATTGGATCTATGGTGAAACGCTAATCGGTCGAAGTGCAACACTGTATGTAGCCTGCTTCAATAAATTAGGAAGGGTGGATGTCATCATTTTGTCCAAGCCATGTATATGTACGATAATATAGATGTAAATTGACCCATTCTGGGTGGTAGTACTGATGAACACCACTGTTTTCTCAAATCTTACATGAACCCTCCTTTGTAATCTTCGTTAGAAATTGTTGGGCAGTTACTTGTCCAAGGTTTTTTTTTTTTTTTTTTTTTTTTTTGATAGAGTAGCACCACATGTTCCTTTTTTTGTTTTTCAGCAGACCTCCAATGTTGACTTAACGTCGAATGTGTATATTGATTAATCATTTTCAAGGTGCCTTCGATAGTGTTTTTATATGATTTTAACGATCCCATCTCATTTATTTGCGCAGAGAGGAAGGTTGTAAGTCACCTGCGCTGCGAATTTTTCAAAAGTCATAAGTTAAAAATTTTGATTTATAAGCTATAAGTCATAAACCTACCCAAATGGGCTGTAAAGAGAGAAAAAGAAAGGTCGGGGTTACATTCTGCGCCTGCAAGGCCTTAAGAAAGAATTTCAGAAGCAAGCTCTTATTTGTCTCTCACAAAAGCAAAAACAACAAACATTGTGTAGTTTATAATTGATAGCAGTAGTTTTGGTCTGTACCAAAGGATTGTGGCAACAACCAGCTTCCAAAAGAAAGACAATGTCCACAGAGAAAAAGGGTCCTATTTTTTCTTCCACAATCAACAACTAAAGTTTTCAACATAATGCCAGAGCCCTTGTATTACAGAGCGGCTACCCAATAGTACGTGGAGGTACATGCTCGCAAGTAGACTTCTGCAGCATAGCAAGACAAGCCCAACGATGAGACTACTCGAATTTCTTTATTAGAGAAAGGTCTGTTAGCATTTTCTCAATTGCTTCCTCGTCAAGTGCACGTCCTCTATTCTGCAAGCACAGGAAGGACGACGGTTAGCCCAAGTTTATTAAAGAGCAATAGGAAGATGTATTGCTGGATGATTGACTGTACAATTGGGGAAACAACTTTTTTTGTTTGTTTGGTTTAAAGATTCCGACTGTCAGCACATTTTCTACAGACTTCCTTTAAGCCTTATGGTGAAATATTCACACACACTGATGTACAAGCAGCTCTGATTAGGTTGATGTTATGCCTTAAACAAATGAGACAACAGATAATAAACAGTGAAAAGACGAGGATCAATTTTATACACCTCCAAAGTATTGCATCATTTTGGCAAAATTTCAGATCAAGAACTTCAAAACCAGCCACGAGATTGAACTCTGAACGTTAAATCCCTCAAAGGAACAAGTAAGACAATGAAAAGCTCCCTTACAAGTGCAGAAATTGTTTTAAGAAGCCCATTTAAAGCACTTTGGATGTGTTGTTGAAATTATAAAGTTCTGAAAATACAAATCTAGAATCTGTGATACAATATATTCTTATGTTAGGTTTCTTCTGTTTTCTATCGGATGAAATACTATAGAGAAGCACCAAATATTACCAGGCATCATTTCAGCTGAACCTGAAAGCTAGAGGAAGAAATACACCAAGGCAACCATATGCAAAAATGTTTAAAGCATGAAAATCCAAATTTGTAGTGATTTGAGGACATACGAACTCATGGCTTCATAATACTTAAAGTCCTTGTCATGATCTTTTTCCCTTAAGCAACTTCATATATCCATTACAAATGCTGATTGATATACTTTTAACAAGTTGCTAACCCAAAACGACACATCACGTTGACTCAACAAACTGACTGGCTTAAATAAACATGAAGACAAATTTGAATCAGCTGGTCATTATTTCCAACTCATCATCTATCATGCATGGTCATGTTCACTGAGTTATAAACAATTATCCGGGCTTCCCCTACATCAGAAATAGATTGGGAACAATATAAAGAAGTTGTGGCTGTGGAGGGTCAAGTAAGGCTGAATATCACGCATGAGTACCTTGATGGATGGGACCATGGCAATACCTTCCTCAACGGTTTCAGGGCAAAGATTCCCAAGAACACAGAGCTGCACAATATTCAAACTTATAAACTGCAGTTCTCATGAAGATATTAACGGTGATACAAGCATGAAGTAAATAAAAAAAATAAAAGGAAAGATACTTACCTCGAATTCAGCAAGTGGATACCTACTAAGGATCCTGATTTGAGGTTAAAGTCTTACATTCTTTGAAAGGACTGGTCCTTGTAAATGCATAAATGTCAAAAAGAGATACACAAGTTTTTCAACATAAGACACAGGTAGAAGGATACTCTCGAGCTTGTCTAACAGCATCAGGGTTCTTGTACCGACTGAAACGCTTCACATACTGCAGTGACTTCTCAAATACCCTAGAAGACAAAGGTAGCCAATTAACCAAATTTGAAATGTGATAGCTAAGCACATGTTATCTCTTCAAAATAACATATTTAGATGTTGAAAGAGTAAAACCACTTCATTAAACTCCTCCCCCCTTTCAACCAAAAAAAAAGGAG
>JACEIK010004865.1:95186-123350 GCA_018107945.1 Datura stramonium
ATAATAAGGAAGCAATATATTCTTGAAGAGCCTACTACATAACACTTCATGAAACCTCATGAAAGGCTTAGGTACCTAAGAAAAATATTAAAAGTGATGAGATCTCAATGAGTTATGTCCAATTGCAAATCGATACAAATGATATATCTAAAAAAATGAAAGGCTGCATGACCACGATTTTACTTATTTACGTTAGCTTATTGCCTACGATTGAAACAGGCCACCTAACGTATTTCAACAATGCAGTAAAACAGTAAGTAAAGAACATAGTATTTTAAAATACCCGACTCAAAAGGTGAAAAACCATGACCTGTACCTCCACAGGATTTTCTACGACTTCACTAACTTCAAAGAGCCTATTCAAGCAGCAGATTACAAATCTTGTAACCTAAAGGAATTATAAACACTAATTCCTAGATGCTCACACTCCTCCCTAAGAATGTGTTCCCAAACGTCTCCTAGTATACTCTACTTGAAGACAAAATCCTCTTAATCCAGTTTATAACTTATTGAATTAAGATTACATCAATCACAACTCAATGACCAACTCCTAGTATAAGATTGCTAACTCTAGCCTATCACTTTACTAGGACCAAGTTCATCAATTGAATTTTTTCACACTTCAAAAGTTGCAAGATCTCACACTTTACAAATTTTCTTTTTTCTCTCTTTGTGAGTGCACTAATTTCTTTGAGAAGTCACACTTCTATATATACACAACTTTTCAACATCTTTGCAGCAACTACCTTTACCCGCCTTAGAAGTCTACTCCAAGTAGGAGTCCTTCTTCAAGTCTATCTTTTGGCTTTATTTGTGTTTTAATCAAACTCCAACTCTTACAAATCAGCACATGTACAACTCTTCAGAGAGTTGTTCTTCACTTTGAACTCCCATCAAATCAAACTCTTCTTGACTTAGAGTGCAATTTCAAGTGAGACTCCTTCTTCGAGTCAAACTCTTTGCTTCTTTAGTATTGTAGTAAAACTCCAACACTTCAATTTAGCACATGTTTATTTCACTGAGATTGTGTGATATAGCTTAACCATCTTTTGATACGTGCAACTTATCTCTATTGGAACATTTACTGCTGCCACATCACTTTCTTTAGATAGTAAATTTTATACTCCCTTGGAACAACTTGGCTGACCTGTTTCATCACCTTTGTCAATCAACAAAACTACATAGATCCCAACAAAAAATATTAAAAGTGATAAGATCTCAATGAGTTATGTCCAATTGCAAACTGATAAAAATGATATACCGTCGACAATAGCTTTGATAATATAACACATAATATTATAAAAAAATTGTGAATATTTGAATTCTATGTCTATAAAAGCATGCTGATGTAGAAATAATTATCAAGTGAAATTATCAAGTGAAATGATACATCTCAATAAGCATAAAACTTATCGATATGTATTCCAGACACTAGAAAATATCACGTATTTAAATACTAATGAATTTTATCACTTGATCAAATTTATATAAAAATTCCTGAAGGATTCAAAATGTCTAAAATATTTATAAATTTTTATAAACTTGTTCATAATATTTCTATGAAGAAAATCAAGTAAGAAAAATAACATTGAGGTTTATTATACTTGCTATTTTTGTTGATGATATAAACATACCTCATTGGTATTCCAGCAAAGCTTCAAAAGGTAATTGATTGTTCAAAGAATAAATTTGAGATGAAAGACCTTGAAAAGATAAAATTATGTCTTGATTTAAAAATTAAACATTTGACAAATAGTATTGTTGTTCATCAATCTGCCTATACAGAAAAGGTTGTTAAAACAATTTTATATGGATGAAGCACATCTATTAAATACTTCGATGTGGTTGTTTGATCACTTGATGTGAATTAGGATTTATTTCGACCTCAAGAAAAGAATGAGAAAATTCTTGGTCCTGAAATATCATATCTTAGTGCGATTGGTGCACTAATATATCTTGTTAATACTACAAGACATGACATTTGATTACTTCGTTAGCAAGTTTCGATCTTATTGGTCACACCGATGAAGGATATTTATCTGACCGATACAAAGCTCGAGCTCTAACAGGCTACATGTTCATATGTAAGGTACTGTCATATCTTGGCGATCTACAAAATAACCTATTATGACTATTTCATAAAATCATGTTGAAATAATAACTATTCATGAAGCAAGCCGAGAACGAGTCTGGCTGAGGTCAGTAATATATCTCAATTGAGAAAAATGTGATATGGAATGTGAAAAAATACCCATGATCTTATACGTAGATAATGTTGCATGTGTGCATATCACTATTAAAGGGTCACTATTAAAGGAGGATTCATAAAAGGAGATAGAGCGAAGCACACATTTCACTAAAACTTTTCTTCATACATGATCTTCAAAAGAATGGTGATATCATTGTGCAACAGATTCGTTCTAGTGAAAATATGACTGATTTATTCATCAAATCTCTACCAGCTTGCGCATTTTCAAGAAGATGATGCACAAGATTGGGATACGAAGATTTAAGTTTTTGTATTGATATTCTCATCGTGTGGAAATTCTAATACACGATTATTTTTCGCAAGATTTTGTCTCACCGGATTTTTCTTGTAAGATTTTTAATGAAACGTTCGAAATGCGTATTGTTAGATATATGTACTCTTTTTTCTTTACTAGAATTCGCTCCCACCGAATTTTTCTAGTAAGGTTTTAATGAGGCACATTATCTATCAAATAGACATCCAAGGGGGAGTGTTATAAATATTTTTTTTATTATGGTGAATGTCTATTTTTTTAAAAGAAAAGTTAGGGTGTCACGCCCTACTTTGGGGGTATGAGGGGACTGCACCCGTGCCCTATTAGGACTGGATCGTTAGACTACCGAGCCTAAGCACATATGGTGCCCGGTCGGCTCTAACTCGATTCATGGAATCAATGGCTATATAACTAAGCAAATACAGCCTCCGCCGACTAGACCTATAGCCACCCGTACTATAACATCGCCAAATTTAATCATACTCATAGGGAAGCGTATGCGGGCCTACAAGGCTACCATGCCGTCTAGTTATCTCTAACTCGATATAATGAATAATAACATCTACGTGACCTAAGAAGGTCACCACTATCCGAATACGCCCCACACGACCAACACAATCAACAACACTAAACAAATAAATATACGCACGGCCCCACACGACCGGCACAACTAACCACAAGGAGATATATATACACAATCCGCAAGCCTCTAAGAATATCGATAGCATTTGCCCGGGACAAATGGCCCCGACCTACCCGTACCGTACAACAAAAGAAAAGAAATAGACCTCTAGCCGTCTAGCTCTGGATGACATGAGCCGATGACTCTATGAGTGGGCTGAAATCACGAGGGATTGACTCCTCGTCTATGAGTACTGGCAGTAAGTAATGCAACATTTCCAAACCGCGTACCACTGGTACCGAGTATGCAAAGCAACCGAACATAACTGAATATAACTAAATATAACTAGAAACTCGTATCGTAGGAATATTCCGAAACTGCTCGACCGATGGAATTCAACAAGCTTATCTCGTACTAAGAGTAAGCAAGGTAGAGCATACCGCTGACGTGGCGATCTCGTCGTCTATCAACTAGTAAATAAATATATATACATATATAACAAGTGACCAATACTGTGCCTCATGTTTGAAAGTGCCAACCAACAATAATCTATATACCCCTACCCTGTCAAAACCATCCAAAAAATAAGTCACTCCACTCGTCTACTAACTACGAGCACCTCTACCGGCCCCCCTAGGTCTCCGCCGGCTATGGCCTCTAATATAAAAATTGTGTCCGGTTCCCGAGGACTCTGTATTGTAAATCAGAATCAGGTTCGTATATGTAATTCTGTCAGCGCAAGCGCACAATAGGTAAGCTATACCGCTATGTTGAGCGTACTCGACATGTGGAATGCTCCATCCCATCTTCGTCCTATCACACGGCATACCACTGAGTGACGTATCCCCACCTCACAAGGTCGATACGCTTACCAACCTGCAGGCTATGGCGACGCTCAAAGGGTTGCCTCATAGCACAAACAAGTCTCAACAAACAAAGATCACATATAGCAAGCATGTTTGAACTGAAAATACTATCTGTAATCCGATTTCTTATTCTCGAACTTTTCGTGTTATACCATTCTCATAATTAATTATATCAGATTCGAGATATTATCTAACCTGTCTGCTATACCGTATTCTGTGATATTATCTCATCACCACTATACTGCATTCTGGGATATTATCTCGATCGGCTCTGATATTGCTTTTGCTAACTTTCATTCTCAATATATATCATAATATTATAAACACAAGCTTAAGAATCAAAACACGCTTGCTAAACTCATTGGACTCCATTCTAATTTCCCGAATTCTTATTCTGATGCATCACGCTATCTACCGTATCGGATTACTAACTTGCCGAAGGATTAGCTTTACATACCTTCGCTTCTGATGCACTAACGGGCGAAGCTCGGTCAAGCATTTCTCGCTATTTCTCCCAATTGCATTCATATATATATCAATTAGAACTAAATACACTAATATTCTCGAAGAAACATCACTTATATATATATATGGCCCAAACTTTGAATTATTGAAAATCCAGCCGAAAACTCCGCTATTTCTAAAGTCCGTAAGGGAGAAATACTCACTTTAGGGCTAGGAGTATATTGACACTAATTTGGAGCAATTCCACTTACCTTAGCCTCTGGGTGAGCACGACGATTCGCCGACTGAATTTCACGAAACTAAACCCGAGGAATGCTCCTGTCGCTAAATACCTCTACAGATCCGAGATTAATTGAAGTTTGGACCGTGTTTGACGGCGTAATCGGGAAGGAAATTCCCTCAAATACTTCGTCCTCTCTCGTTTCTGTTTGTTTACTTGATAATTATGATAATTATCCTAAAAAAAAAATGAAGCTGGGGCTTATATAAGAAGTCAGACAGTGGTCATGACACGCAGCCAACGCGGAGGCCCTCCTCCGTGGCACGTTGCCATCGCGGAGGGATTCTGCCCCCGACTCCTTCCGCAATGGTTCGATGATTTTCTTATCCCAGTCTTTTCCCCGGCCTTTTCCCTAGCATGTATGGCATTCAAAAACTCTTAACCAACATTGCGGGAATAAGCCATCTACGTGTCGAGAATTTTACTAGGGTAACATTAGGTTAGTAACTTTGGGACCAAGTTAGTTTTCTCCTATAATAAAGGAGTTTCCATTCATTGTAAATCATCCCTCATATGAGAAATATTCTCTATAATATGCTTCCTCTTACTTTATTATTTTATAACAATATACAATATTATACACCCAAGATAGAAATATTATACAAAATTTTAAGAAGTGTTTATATACTCATATATACAATTATACAATATTATACTCTAATATACAAAAAACTAACTTCGTCTTCTTCCTTGATTCCAAGCATTAAATCCATGCAAAACACCTCAAAAACTACAATGTATCATCCTGGGTAAATTCGCTAGGCTCCTTAATACATTCCGATATTTTACAACACATCTACCGAAACGGGAGCTCATTTACGAAAAATTCAATTTTCAAACTTTGAAACTTCGAGCTTCAACAATGGACGCCCGTGGGGTTTCGTTACAATCAATACCAACAAAAAGAAAGAAAAGAAAAAACAAGAATGCGTAGAAAGAAAACAAGAATAGAGGAAGAGATCACTATTTTGGGTTGTTGAGTATAAGGGATATATATATATATATATATATATATATATGTATGTATGTTATGCTGGTTAACATTAATAAATATTTGATATGACAACTGTTGGTGGAGAAGGGGCATATATATATGCTTTACTCGGCTAACGCAGGTAAAGTTATGAATCAGACAGCTAAAAACAACCGAGTGGCATAATCTCAATATAGGCATATCTACTTTATTTAGCTAAGGGTTAAGAGTAAGAGTAATTTTTTTTGTCAAAACCCAAACAAATAACATAATTGCTCTATTTTTAATAATTTAAAGATATTTTGATCCTTTTTTGTTTTCAATTTTCCAGTAGACATCTTTAATGACACTGAGGAAAAGGGAAGAAATTAGGTCCAAAATATATATGGCTAATAGTTTGTTCAAATAAGTTTTTGAAAGATTAAAAATATTTTTTTTTCTTTGAAAATAACTCTATTTAAAAAAGAAGAAGAAGAGATATTTGACAAATTCTAAAGAAAAGTAGTGCTTCTGATGAGTGAGAAATATGTGTTTCGAAGCTAAAAGTAACTTTTTATAAAATATTTTTGAGAAAATACATTTAAAAACAAAGACTTTTTAAAAAATTTGATCAAACACCAATTTCTACTTAAAAATGCTTTTTAAATTAATTCAACAAGTACAAATTGTTTCTTACTATAAAAGTATATTTTTAAAAACTAATTATAAAAATAAACTGGTTTTTGAAGATTGATCAGGCAGACTATAAATTGATATCCTCTCGATCTATCTTAATTTATATTTTAAGATTCTTAAACACTTAAAAAAAAAAAGAGATTCAATAGATTTAAATCATAAGATTATCCTTTATTTCTTCTTAGGTGTCTTGCAAAATTAATGTTTCAGTAATTGAAACATCAGTGGATAAAATAAATATATTTATTTAAAAAATAATTCAGTTTAAATAAACTATTTCATTTGGGATGGAAAGGCGGCTCAACATAATTGAGAGGTTAAAGTCAAATCTTAACGTGAGTCATTTTTCTTAGAAAAAAATTGCATATACTTTGTTTGAAGCCTATTTCTAACTTTTTGAGATATAACTATAATAATTTTTTATAATTAATTTCTTCTGCCAATTCCTTTCTAATCGTAAAAGAGCTAATTCATTTAATTTTTCTTTAAATATTATGCATCTTAGGTAAGAGCTTATCAATTTTAATTTTAAAGATGTTTTTTCCATAGAGGAAACTGTTATATAAGAGTTATCAATTCTATTATATATGTGACATAGACATTTGTTAAAAACATCTAAGTCTTTTTATTTAATTAATCAAGTATATCTATTAGAGTATTAACTTTTATTTGTATTGTTTCTTTTAAACTTTTAATTTGAAAAATAAGTTTAAACACCTAAAATGAGGCAAATCCAAGATTTTAAGTAAGGGTATTCAATATTTTAAATAATTTTAAATAGTTTTTTATAAAATTTTGTTAAAATTTAAATCACACTGTTTGTTAAACTATCGTTAAAACTCACACTAACAATATGTTAGATCAAAATCAATATGGTATTACGTTGTTTTGAAGTTTTTTTTTTAAAAAATTCCAAAATACAAAAAAAACTGATTTAGGAATCAAAGTTATGGAATCTCTTTTAATATTTAAACACTTGAATAACAAAAAAGAGATGCAAAATAAATAAAATAAATAAAAAAACCTCAATTATCAATTCAATTTCAATTCAATTCAAATTCAAAACTTTTAATCAAAACACAACAAAGCACTAATTGAATTCTCATATTACTTATGACTAGGTTTGCCCCTGTTTACTTGTGCTCTATTTTTACTACACTTCAAAGACACCTTAAATAGAAAGAAAATTAACATGGCCAGTTCATATTATTTGTAATGAAACGGTAAAAAAGTGTTTGGGAATTTTCTGTTATATGTATTCATCTGAAAAGTTTGCTCTTTATACAAGTCCAAAGGAAAATGAAAATACAATTAAATAAATAATTCTATACGATTTTTGTCTTACTACTATTGGCTTAGAAAATAAAAACTTCTATCCCCTAGAATGTTTATACATGTTAAAATACATTGGAATGTTCCATTTTATTTTTTTCCTGTACTACTTTGGACAGACAGATCTTATATACTCTTTCGACGCTTGTAATTTAGCCACATGTTTTATTTGAATTAAAATGAAAATTAGGTTTAATGGAGTCTTCGACATATTCAAGATTGAAGAGAAAATCCCTTTGTTTTTATGCCTAAAAGCTTTCTTTTCTCCGGTAGAAATCTTATTCTTAATATCCTCTTTAAGTTGGAGGAAGATGAAGTAATATAACTTGCTACGATAGTGAGATAGTCCTAAAACAGATTTGGTGAATAAATCCGCGAGTTCATTCGGGGATGGGATAAAGGATTAAGTGATCAAGCAGGAAAGGCATTATATATCTACTAAAAATATTTAAGGTATATTTTCTCGAGTCCGACATTAAAACGGACAAAATTTTCTTTAAAATTTCAAAACATACACTTAATTTGTGGACTTATCAAAAAACGGATAATTTGTTTTTTTAAAAATATATTGATTGAACCTCGTTGGCCAGCCAACCAGGTTCATTAAAAAAAAAATTTTAAAATTAAGGACCTCTTGGATAGCCAACGAGGTTCAACTCAATAATTTATTTTTTTTTTCAAACAGTTTTTTTTTTTTCAAAAGAATCTGCAATTTTTTCCTTTTTTTTTCACGTGAATTCTGCCAATGCAGATTCACTGGGAATTTTTTTTTTTGTAGAATTAGCATTTTTTAAAGTGCTTCAAAACAGTTTTTTTTTCAAACAGATTCACTGGAAAACAGTGTTTTTTTCCAAGAATCTGATTTTCTTTTTTCACGTGAATGCTGCAAACGAAGATCTGTAAATATTTTTTTTTATGCAATTTAAACGAAAGTAACGAGGTGTCCATTTTAGTAAGTCCACGAATTGGGTGTTCGTTTTGGAATTTTTGAATTCTTTTTTGTCTGTTAGTGCCGAACTCTATTTCCTCTAGCATATGATAATATTTTATGTTTCTCATTAATTTTCATCCCTAGAAAATAATGTAGAGGTCCAAAGTCCTTAATCTTGAGTTATGAATGATGAAACATTTTAACATTAGCAATTTATATGGGATGATTACATGTAATTAATATATCACCAACATATAATGTTGCTATTGTAGTGTAACCTCCTGATGACTTGAAAAATAGAAAATAGTCATTTAAAGATGAAGTAAAAACCTTAAATATAAGAGCTCCTGCAAATCTGATAATATCATTGCTTGGAAGGCTTTCTCTAAATCATATAAAGATCTTTAAATTTGCAAACAAGATTAATAGAAATAGGATTCAAACCAGGAGAAAATTTTTCATATACTACTTGCAAATCTCTATGAAAGAAGGCACTATGGGATTTTTCCATCTCTTTTTACTATAATAGCAATGAGGTATTTGACAATGGTCATCTTGATCACTGGAGAAGAAGTCTCATTGTATTTGGTACATGCCTTCTGAATATCAACCCTAATTATCAATATGATTTTTAGCCTTTTAATAGTACCATCTGAAAGTTGCTTGTACTTGTAAACTCATTCACAAGGCAAAACTTTTCTTCCTATAGGTAAGGTAACTACATGTCATATTTTGTTGTCCTTCAAAGCCTTATGTTCAACTTTCAGTGTATTTTATTAATCAGGATGGGTGGAGACTTGATGGTAATTTGTAGGTTCTTTGATAGTAGATATAAAGTAAAGTAGATTCTAATTAAAAATTGATCGAGCAGAAATGGATAAAATCAGAGGAGTAAAAGGCGCAAGTGTAGAAATTGCTTAATTAAGAGTAGATCAGATAACTATTTCTAAGAAAGAACTTGATGAAATAAGTAGTGGAGATGATAAATTAGTAGGAAAAACCGATTCTTGAGTGACAAGTTGATCACCAGAAGTGGTAGTGTCAGCAACTGGATTAGGAGAATCAGATAGAGGAAATAATGTAAGATCAACACAAGTAGGAAGAGGAAATAAGGGAGATAGATTTATCCTAGGATCTAAAACATGTTAGCCCATATTATTGTTAGCCCATATAATTGCTAGCAGACGCTATGGCTTAGTGTATTTTACGCTCTATATATGCACCCCTCCCCCATTCTAGATCATTGTATTCTATTTTCAAGTAAATTTCTTTGATTCTTTTCTTCTTTTTCTTGTTCTTCAATAAAACCCTTATTTATATATCAACATGGTATTAGAGCCAAAATAAATCGATCCTCCCCTATTTGTAAGTAACCACTAACCCCTATTTTTTTCTTTGTGCTGATGTTCTCCCGTGTTTAATCTTCCGCTAAATTCGTTTAGATCTATTGTTACATTGTTGGTTTGGTTTGATTTGGACGCCGTTGTTGGTTTGGTTTGATTTGGAAGGCGTTGTTGGTTTGGTTTGATTTTGACTGCGTTGTTGGTTTGGTTTGATTTTGATTAGGGTATTTGTTCTTATCGTTGTTTTCAGTTTGCTTATCTTGCTGTATTCGCTTTTTTTGTCAATATGGCTGGAAAGGATGATTCTTTCCAATCCATTAACACTCAATTAGATGGCAAAAATTATGCGTATTGGAGTTATGTCATAAAGAATTTTCTTCGTGGCAAGAATATGCGGGGCTATGTTATCAAGTTAAACCAAACCTAAGGATGAGAAGGCCGAGGATTTTGTATTGGCGTTGGATTTATGGAAACCTGCTAACTCCAAGGTTATCACTTGGATTAACAACTCAAGAATCCCGCTCAATTGGTGTGCAATTGGCTAAATATGACACACGAAGAAATCAGATCACTTGAGACTGTACACTCGCCAATTTTGCGAAGCAGTACCAGATAGAATACGATATTCGTGTTTTCACCGTATCGCTATGAGCATTCAAGATTTCTAACACTTCTATGTCCGATTTAGGGATCATTGGCCTCATCAATCCGGGCAGATAATTGAAAGGTTTTGTGCCGTATACACTAGGAGGGAAGAACAACGCTTGGTTCAATTTTTGATGGCATTACGTTATGATTTTGAAGGAATAAAGGGAACAATCCTTCATCGATCTCCCTCCCTCTACGCTGATTCAACTTGTCCATAACCGGAGCTGCGTAAGAGACTCGTATCAAGTCTCACTGATAAAGGGTCAAAAACACCTACTCGCCGTGTTTGTTGCTTCACCGGACGTGCCCGTACCACAACGTTCTCGCCTCGTACTCCACCAATCGCGACGATCTCCCTAAAGTTGCGTTTGATGAGTGTGCATTTTGCAAGGTAAAAAATCATTGAAAACTCAAAGGTCCGTTGTTACTCAACAAGACTAAATTTTCTCGCCACTTTTAATAAAAGTATGTCTTATCTGGCTGCTCCTTTTGACATTATCCATTCTGATGTAATGGGACCATCACCGCATCCACTAAGGGTGGTTGGAACTATTATGTTTCGTTTATAGATGACTATACTTGTATACCCGGTTTATCTTATGAAGCTTGTGTCCGACTTCTTTGGCATTTACAGCAATTTGAGTCTCTTGTTAAAACGCAACATTCGTCGTGATAAAGTGTTTCGTGTGACTTAGGTGAATATACCTCCAATGATTTCACTCTGGGCCATTTGCCTCTCGATGGTACCACACCAACATCTCTTGCATGATACTCCTGAGAAAGCGTAATCCGTTGCCGAAAGGAAACACCGTCATATTGTTGAGACAAAGACGCCCCTACTATTATCTCGTAGAGGTTCCTAGTAATTTTTTGGGGAGAAGTAGCCCCAATCGGGCCGTATATGTGATCAATCGTATTCCTACCGTATCGACTGTGGATGTCTCCGTTTCGTAAATTATATGGTCATGCCGATTACCCGCATTACGAAGTTTTTGACGATTTATTTTGTCCTTCGTCCTCATGTTGAACGAAACAGTTTCCGAGCCAAAATCAGCTATATGTGTGTTTTCGGGGTATGGTGTTGGACAGAGAGGTTATCGCTATGATCCTGTCTGTAAATTATATATTTCACAACATGTCACCTTTTTCGGGAGCATATTCCTATTCAATCTTAAATTAAATCCCATGATGTTACTAAGTCGATCTTCCTACGTATCGATCCATTCGGGCATCGGTTACGAGGTTCCGGGCTGATTCAAATACGCCACTGACAAGTTACCGACAAGAAAGCTTCAGCCCCGCTCGAGATCGGAGATCCACCACTCTCGAGAGGTCTACTCAAGCCGAGTAAGTCCACTAAACTACACTATTTTGTTTATTTCGCCTACTCACCCCCATTTGCTTCCTTTATTACAAACATACATCAATTGTCCGAACTCCGAGTCCTATGGAGAGGCCGTGGTTCCATCCTCTTGGGCGTAATGCGCGGCGGAGGAACTCACCGCTCTTCATCAGACACACGGGATTGTTACCCTCCCACCGGGGTAAACATACGATTGGTCAAGCCGATGGGTGTATAAGATAAAAACAAAAGCCGATGGGTTCGAAGTGAGCGATACAAGGCTAGACTTGTGGCAAAAGGGTATTCACAAAATATGGTAATGGACTATGAGGAGACCTGCCCCCAAGGGACAAAGACGACGACCGGCACTAGCGATTGCGCCGTATCCGTTGACAGAGGAAGATATTTCAAATGGATGTCAAGAATTCATTTCCGAATGGTGATCTCCATGAGGAAGTGTATATGACCCCTCCACCGGTATTGATCACCGCAGTTTGCTCGCTACGAAAAGCTCTATATGGTCTCAAGCAAAGCCCCCGTGCTTGGTCTGAGAAATTCTCCACCGTGATTACTTCCTCTTGGCTTTGTCCCGAGTAACCATATCTCTACGCTGTTTGTTAGAAGTACGAGTGTAGGCGAATCCTTTGTCCTTATATGTAGATGATATGGTTATAATCGCGATGATCATGATGGTATTTGAAATAATAAGTACGATTTGCCTACCTGGCTTAAGCCATGAAGCGACTTGGGCCCGCTACGTTATTTTTTGGGAGCAGGTACCGCCCAAGAAAGACATCTTCTCTCGTACTCAAAAGATATATCTCGACTTGTTTAAACGGCGCGCCTTTCTGACAACAGATCAGCAGATACTCCACTTGAAACCAATGAAATCCGTACTTCCTAGTGATGGTGTTTTGTTAATGTATCCGAGCTCCTATCTGACCGTTGTAGGTAGCTTGGTGTATCTTACCGTTACCGCCCTGATATAGCTCATGCAAGCTCACGCAGCTACGCTTGAGCATCGTTCCTACTTCGCCCACCGGGGAGTCGTATTTCGTATTTTGAGATATCTTTGTGTCTAGCTGTAACCTCGTTTCTGACGTCATCTCTCGAGTTGCGAGCCTATAGTGATGCCGATTGGGATGGCGATCGCAATGATCGCAAATCCACCACCTGGTTTTTTGTGTGTTCCTTGAGATTCTTGATATCATGGAAGAGCAAGAAACAAGATGTTGTCTCTAGATCTTCCACTGAGGCCGAGTATCGTGCAAATGGCAAAAGTGACTATATGTGAGATTGTTTGGTTACGCTTCTTGCGTATATGGGGGTTCACATTTCTAATCTACTCCTCTACATTGTGATAACAAGAGTGCTTATGCAAATTGCAAAGAACTCGTTTTCCATGAGCTGACGAAGCACATTGAGATTGATTGTCACTTCACTCGTCATCATCATCTCCGCCTCGGGACCATATCGTTCCTTTTGTCTCCATCGCCTTGTAGATTGGTCACTTTTTGGCCAAGGCTCGCCGGCGTCTCGATTTTATTTCTAGTGACAAACTCTCAATGGTTATTAATGGTCGTATTATGAGTTTGAGGGGGAATGTTAGCCCATATTATTGTTAGCCCATATAATTGTTAGCAGATGGGCCTTAGGGTTTTAGGTAGTCTTATGCCTATATATAGGCACCCCCTCCCCCATTTTAGATCATTGTATTCTATTTTCAGTTAGCCTTTTGATTCTTTCTTTCTTTTCTTGTTCTTCAATAAAACCCTTGTTTATATATCAACTAAACAAAGATAATATTTTTAGGGCAGTGTACATCTATAGAAATAAAAATATTTGTAGTTGTTAAGTCTTAACAGTTTATATCCTTTTTTATTACTAGAATACCATAAGAAAACACATGATTTAGCTCTTGCCTCAAATTTTCCTCTATTGTGTGATAAAGTAGATGCATAGGACAAGCACACAAAACATTTGAGAAATTGATAGGTAGGTTTCTTTGTAAATAGAACCTCATAAGGTATTTTTTTTAAATCAAGAATATATCAGTTAAGATACACTCTCCCCGGTAATTAAGAAATTTTTTTTTGAAATAATAAAGTCCTTGCTATTTAAAAAAATGCATATGCTTTTCCTCAACAATGTCATTCTGTTGACTGGTGGCAACACAAGATTTTTGATGTATGATTCTCTGTGAATTAAGTAAAGTGAAAACAGTATTACTCCTCCTTAATTCCAAAATATTATCAGATCTTATCATTTGAACCTTTGTTTGGACTGTCTTTTGTCATGCCCTAACCTAGGTCCCAGACAAGACTGGCACTTGATGATTTCACTTGCCCGAGCTAACCACTAACATGACATGAGACTTGAGACATCCGCAAAGTGACGCTTTAAAGATAAATATCATTCATAATAATAAGACTTTAAAGAGTAAACTTTCCATTAATAAATACTTATGTTTGCCAAAACGTGGTGACACCAAAGTCAAAACTAGAAATGCAGCATAATTTGAACATCAACTCTAATCAATTTATGAAACTTCTGCATAACCTGACTAACAATTTGTATTAGGATAAGGCTCCAGCATACCCACAACTAAAAAAACTGAAATAATAAATGACCTCGCCCCAAGAGTAATGTGGGTTCACCAACAGTTGAAGGATGAGAAATCCTAGTGAATAACTTGATTGTAATGTGTGTCTACACCTGCATTGTGAAATATAGTATCCCACAAAAAGGGACGAAAGTACATGTGGAATAACATTCATATGTAAAATGACATGAAATGAAACATAAGATATAACTGAATAATATGGACAACACATGAAATTATATCGTATCATGGAGAGAAATCAAAGATTTCAAATCAGTAGATTGAACTTAACAAATTTTCATCTTTCATCATCATTAATTTCTTATGGGTGTTTCTTATTTTAACTGATACAAACTATCATAGGAGCGTATGAAGTCTGATCTCAACACGATCAGCTAATTCATCCTATATCTTATCAGGGTATGTGATATTCATAGCATGTCGCTAGCAAAGATCCATAATAAATTCTTACCAGGTGCACATAAAAGATTTACTAGAACCAATAGAATGATCTTTATCCTACATTGGCATACTTAGTTTAAAGCACTTGTCCTGGACTCATGTATTCTCAGTTAATAACGTTATTCCCCTTTCATTACGTGATAACGTTTAGCTCATGAGCTCATGAGCTCACAAATCATCTTTCATAGTTTATTCATCATGAATATATATTTGTCGTATCATAAAAATTATATGCTGTTTCCTTTTAAATAAAAGTCATATATCATATATGTCGTGCCATAATCATAACATGTTCATCGTAAAAATCTTTTCTTTTTTCTTTTNATCATAACATGTTCATCGTAAAAATCTTTTCTTTTTTCTTTTGAAAAAAAAATCAAAATTCTTGTGTTTTCATTCTTTTTATGTAAAAATAGTAAAACTCATGGAATAAAATCATATTGAGTATATAAGGAATTTCATAAGAGTTCATGATATTCAAAGTGAAATTACATGACCAAAAATATTTATTTTATGTTTAACCATAATTGTCTCATGGAGGAGAATTCATGAGATTTTTAAAGAATCGTAGCGTGAGAAAGAACAAATAATGTATTCACACATGAAATATTCTTACATACCTTAATTACTTCCCAATAATGGAAGACAGACTCTAATTTTGAACAAGAAAGTTCAAAATCCACTCTTGAACCTTGAGATGAGTTTTCTTCTAAATTCTTAGATTTTAATAAAGAATCTTGCTTAAAATTCATAATCGTGCGTTAGAATCACTTGGAATTACCTAAAATATGATTACCTTGATGTGGAAGGACTTAGAGAAGAGAATAACTTCATTCTAAGACTTGGAGGCGTGATATGGTGGAAGAAAATTGGATTAGATCATATTTATAGGCAAATTATGGTGGGCCTGAGCTTCGCATATGAACTGTAGTATTCATTTACGGTCTATGAATCCGAACGTCGATCTAACAGGGATATTAAACAGTAACCACAAAATCTGATACATCTGTAGCATTCATTTATGTCCCGTTGACTTGGCCATATTCGGACCCTTCTAATTTGGGGACTTTATGTACGGTCGCAAGTATAGTTGTGTATCTCACTTACTGTTCGTAAAATCAACTATACCTAAACACCCCTCCTTAAATAGTAAATCAGTTTTGGAAGACCTTCAAGAACAATCCCACATATGGTACATATCTATCTTACGTCTGTACATGTTCCCCACACTTAGAATTGTAGGAGTTCACTTTCATAACCTCAATGTAAATAAATATAACTGACTATAAGTCCATTTTATTATTTAAACGTAATATTATCTGGATCGTAATATGCAGGTTGGTTGTATATTTCATGCATGAGTCGTAAGTTCAATTTATGGCCTGTAGGTGGCTTTTAGAGCACCAGATCAGAAATTTATCTAAGACTTTCAATTCAATTCCTTTGCACTCCAACACTTGTATAATGAATTAATACATCAAAATACATACTTATCACCCAGGTATAATCATATTCTCGTAGTTTTGATCAGATTATTCATATTTTATATNCACATATTCCTTACTTAAGGATCAAACCCTGAAAACCAAAAAGCAACATGTTTTGATCAGATTATTCATATTTTATATGTCAAATCTTCATCCAAAAGTACGAGATCTTATAATATCTTCGCCATGAGATCATTACTTCTCGAATAAGGATCATGGACATAAATAAGTCTAACTCAGAGATTTTCTAAAAAAATTGACAGAATTTTCTTTGTAAATAAGATTATTTAAAATTCTCAAATGATTGCCAGCTAACCAGAAATATTTTCATAAACCTCACACGATATCAAAAAATCATAGACACGAAGGAACTCTTGGCATCTTAAAGCATGAAAAAGGAAATTTTTTCAAAACTTACCTTTTTTTCTGGTCATTATCACTGATATCATCATCGTAAGAAATTTCATAATATTTAGAGGAAAAGAGTTATAGGCATGAATTATATGAGATAATTAGACTTTAATATGGATGTGACATATCATGAGTACATTAGACATGAGAAGATTGATGTAAAACATGAGCTAATTAATCATGAATAGAATAACATAGGGAATGAGTTCATGAAATCATAGAGTAGAAACAAACCTTCACCTTAGGTATTTTCTTCTCGTTCATTGATGTATCAAAAGTTTACGACATATTTGTACTTCTTTTCATAGAGTTTTGCCTGCTTTAAAGTACTATTATAAGTCAATACTAATATTATATTGCTAAGTTTTAGGAATCCCAATAATTTGCAATAAAGATGCAACAATCTCAAAAATCTGTTGAAAAGTGATGACATACGAGCTGCAAAATTAATTTGCAGTGATGATCAGCCGTGGATCAACTTTAGAGAGACTGCAAGTCTGAGTGCAATATATGCATCTAGTTACGGACTGTTGGTGCTATTTACGGATCATAAATAGTCATCACAGCGTGAGAATCAGAAACTATGCAACTTTGGACTCCAACATATAGAAATAGATATAGACCATAGATTCAAAGTACAAACCATAAATGGCTCCGCAAGTCAAAGATCAGAGAATCTGCATTCTAAAGTTTCAATCTATGGAGAGAAGATGCGGACCATAAATTTAAAGTACGGAACAAAGATTGATTTATGGTTACCAGCAGATCATAGGAAAAATTTATTTTGTGGAGCAATCTACGGACCGTAAATCAAATGTATGATCTGCAAGTTGTATCTGGACAATCCAAAATTAATTTGGGTTTGGAGTTTCTGCCTTATTATAAATAGAATTTTAGGCATTTTTGTATAGGGTTTGAACATTATCACTGAGAATCAGATTTGGGAGATTGCCCATTGCTTTATAAGTAATTTTTAAAGATCAACTTTTAGAATTTTGGATCAAGTTTTCTCTCATATTTTGGTAAGTGAATCATGTTTAATTCAATGCTTTCTTTCTCTTATTCCATCATGAATAGCTAAATTCTTTGCTAAGGTTGTGAACCTAGTGAGCTTGTGAAACCTAGAGTTCTCAATTATGATCAATTGGTAGTGGGCCTAAACATATTTGATTGATCTTTAATTTTTAAGTTAAGTTTGGTGGTTGCAAATATCGATCCATGCCAATTTAACCCAATTATGCTTAAAAGAGATGATTAGGATTTGGTAAGGTTAATCAACAAGAACTTAAGGCATAACTCTATTTTAATGAATTCACTTAGAGATATGTTTAATCTACTTGGTAGGATATAATCGGTTTATATGAAATTCTTATTGATTTGAAATAATGAATATTGATAAACATTGCTTGATTGATGAGAGACATTAAGTGATTTCTTAGTGATTACCTGCATATGAATAAAAGCTTAGTCAATGAATCTGATTGAGTGATTTAGGAGGATAAATCCTAGAGGGTAATACAAGCTTAGTTTCATGTCTTATTGATTTAAACCTCTTGCAACTAAATTTCAATTTAATTTTGCTTTTCTTATTTTAAATTAACAAGAATATCATCTTAAGACAACATATCACTTATTCACTCGCTATAGTAAATAATTCAATACTAAGTTTCAGGTCAAGATAATCAACTACCCCTGATTGTCGAGCAACCCCAAGCCGCCGGTCCATCAAAATCCAGAAGGGACCTCAGTTATGTACCCCCGAGGTCACCACCCTCATTATCTCTTTCTGATCAAGAAGGTTGTGATTCGGCATGCGACCGCTTACACTTTCTCTTGATTGAGGAGTGGATTTGGACATCATCAATTTTATGGTGCAGTTTCTGAGAACTTAGATAATTGAATTTACTAAGTGAGTGATATTTTGATTTTTAGTCTTGATCTATTCTATCATACTTTGTTTGTTGTGTTAAGTGAACTAGGTGGCCAAGAGATTCACTATGGCATCATGAAATTAAAATGTGTTTGGTGCTTTCAACCTATATCTTGATGACCCATGTCTATACTGTGCAGGACTCCATTTTTGGCAAGATTGTGAAAATGCTCCCTGTAGAGAGATGTATGTAACTTAAAGTCTATAAGAAAATATACTCTAGACTCATGTTTTGGTCTCACAGAGTGCAATGTTTATGATGGTTTTGACAAGCAACTAAAAGCATTTATTTTTCAAATCAGTCACCCCTCTATCATATAAAAACAAATCATAACCATCAAGACTAATCATGCAATCTCTAGTTATGATATCATTTCCATTAAACTACTTATTTATGCAAGAAACCTAAATTGGAAAGTAATTAATGATAGTCATTTTCATCCATATGTCCTCACTTAGGATCAAGAAATTTATCCATATTTATCAGAAGAACACACAATCAATCACACAGATAAAAGATCAAAAAAGAAGAGAAAGACACTCAACTCTCACAAAGACATTCACAAGTCATGTCACAACTACCATAAGTTTGTCTTTATTCTCAAATGCCTCTATCTTGGAAAACTTGGGTAGGAGATCACATAAGGGCTTTTCTAAACTTGTAATGATGGTTCATAGGGCAGGTAGGATAGTTATATGGAGATTAGTGACTTAGTTCCCTTCTTGAACACTACATCACCTTTTTATTTCCTTCTTACTTTTGTTATCTTCTTTCTCTTCCTTACTTCCTTAGCATTTTCACAACCCAAAGCACTTTTGGTGAGCTTATTCTTTTTATCTTTCTTTTCTTTTTCTCTTCCTTTTTATTTTTATTTTTCTCCACATATTTTCTTGCTCATTATGTTTTGAATAGTGGTTTAAGTATCCATTTTTACTCTCTTCTTTCTTTTTCACTTTTTCACCCCAACTTACATCTTTTTATAGCTCAAATCTTTTCCTACTGTCAAGAAGGGGTTCAAAATAGAATGAATTAAGAATTGGTTTAGGTTTTATTGGGTTGATAAAAAAAAGGTCATAGGCTCAAAAGAGGAAATAGTGATATATTCATCATTTGATAGGCTCATTCAGGAAAATCGGGTTTTTGAAACAAAAAGAAGGCCTAAATTCATCTCTACAACCCAACATATCCTAGTTTAAAGCATGAGTAACCAGGTAAGTTCTACAGTAAAACAATGACAAGTGAACAAAACTAAATTCCTTACCACACATTGACACATGGATATCAAATGAACTATTTATTTTTACTCCCAATTAGGTAATCTACGCTACACTTATTTAAAGCAAATGTCATAAAAAGAGGTCTACATGTTAATACATGACTGTTGTGGCAAAATTTTTGTGGGGGAAGAGACAATTTTTCATAAATAATCACATATGCATGCTTTAAGCTCATTTGCCACCACCATCTGAGTCAAAAATATTTTATTTAACCAAGAACGATATATACATAGACCGGTAACCTTAAGAAAGTTGCGTAGAAATCTAGCACCGAGACCAATCACTACAACTCTTCTATATTATTATGCCAGATTCAATAAAAAGTAAGTCTCCTAGAAAAGAACCATAGCTAAGAAAATCGGGGATAACTCTAAGACATTATAAATTACAAACTACATCTAAGTTAACTACAAAATAAACACACACAAAATTATAACGCAATCCAGAGATGCCCTACCCTAACTTAAACACATGCAATGTCCCTAGTGCATAAAAATATGAAAACAAGGGTGTAAAATTCTCTGTTTTGCTAATTGTCATTCCAGTTTTTTCCCTCAAAGTTATCACCCCAACTTTAAATTAAGATTTTGATAATGCTCATGGGGTGGTGGTATGAATATAAGGAAGTCATCTCTCAGGTATCACATTTTGCAGTTTTTGACTTTCAAGTGAGATATGTCATTTTACCTTCTTGGCATTAGAAATTTCAAAATGATAGCACTTTGAGACTCCTCTCCAAAATCCTCCATAGACTCAGTTTCTTTATTTTTCATATCTTCAATCAAGCACAATATTGAAAAATGATTGAAATAAGGTCTAAGTCACTCCATTTTCACATTTTCTTTATTTTTGACGTCCTCACCCTCAAATGCACTAGTGTCCTTAAAAATAATTTGAAGGACTTGTCTTTACAACTCTAGTGTCATTTATTTGATTTTGGTATCTTGTAGTATTTTTGGGTTTGTTGGTTGACAAATCACCCTTAACCCTTTAAATCCATCTTGACCTCTTCTTCATTGAAAACTGATGCAAAACTACTACCCATGACCATTTTTTGTTAAGCGTTACATGCCTCAACAATAGCATTTAATTTGGCCTCAATTTTTGGTAACAATTTATAGTAGCTCCACTTCCTGAATTTGTTCTACATGAATTTTTTAAGAATACTTCTATTATCCGTGAAATGCTTTCACTGTGGTTCCCATATACTTCAAGTTATTGAGCTTGTTTCAATTGCCACTTGTGGCTTACAATTTTTACTTGGTTAACTTTTTCTTCATGATGTCCATCCATGAAAATATCCATATTTTGGAGAACTTTCTCATTTTCATGTTGAATTTTTTCCACCATTTATGATACAAAAAATAGGTAAAGATAGTTAACCAGACACAAAAATGATTGAAATTAGCAACTTCTGTGAAGGCACAAGAACTTCCAATTTACAAATCAAGTAGCACCTAGTTCTAGAATGACCTCAAGGGAGATCTACCCTTTCAACCCTTATTTCTACACAAGAAACAATCCAAAGCTTTAGACAAGCTCTCTCTACACTCAAAATTACATATCAAATTTCAAGTCATGAAAAATCTCCTACTCAAATCAAATAAACTACTATGTATCCTAAGTAAAGTAAAAGGGAAGGCTATTACAATATGCCCTTAATGAATAAGGGTCTTCTTTGAGTGGTCTTCATTTTCCTTGAAAATCAAGATTGGCCAAATTGCACAACTATCCATTTACTTTCTTCTTTTGGCCATCTTGTATTCCTTCATCACCCAAGCTATGATCCAAGCATGAGCCCCTTTGGATTGCATCATTATCCCCTTCTTGAAAAGTATTTGTCCTTAAATTTAAACTTTACAAAGCATAGAGAAGACAAACAATAACAATGAGCTTCATAGAATGAGGGTTAGCACAAGTGTAATTAGGCCAAACCAATACACATACATTTAAAGAGCCACCGAGGTCAAAATAAAATGACATCTATCCATTTTAGTCAAAACCACAACCAATCATCTTAATAAAAATCCTTCTTTCACAAGGCAAGCCCTTAATGCAAGCATGAGTATCATCATCATAAGCAAAAAGATAATAAAAAAAGGTGTCAAACAAGGTAACTTCATTCAAAGTGTCCCCATATGTAAAAGCACTTACAAAAATATTATCAAACACATTATCAATAATTGAAACACTCAAAGCCGAAGTACCCATGGTGAGAAGATCGGAGAAGCAGAAATTGGGTGCAAGACTGGTCCACTGACCACAAGTCATAGGATGACTCGTGGTATATAATGACGGTATGACACTTGTGCTGAGAATATCATAGAACTATAAATTGGTTCTAGAAGTAATGACTGGTCACCATGAGCGTGGTGATAACCAACGCTCGTGATATGGCTCGTGATGACTAGACGGGCAGATTTTTAGTGTGAATTTTCAGGGGTATTTTTATAACTTCTTATACTTTTAACTCCTAAACCAGGTAGTTTTAGGTTTCCTAAGGGGGGTATTTAAGGGTTATACTTAGCCTAAACTCCCATTTTCCTCTAAACACTGTAGATTGAAAATCTAACTCTCAAGAATTCTCAAGGAAAGCTAAGGTTCCTCTTCTTAATTTCTCTTGGATCTCAAATCAAGTGAAGAAATCAGTAAACCCAGATATGTGGGATCATCAATGGGGGATTTATTCCACCTTCATGCCAAATATCAAGTCTAATTTCATGAATTCAATTCTTCCATGTCTCCAATTATGATTTTCATGAATTTATAGGGTTAGACCCTTTTTATTAAAACTCTATTCTCTTATGAAATTGATTCTCTCATGATTCTAAATATATTTTGTGATTATAATTACATGATTTCTATGAAAACTCTCATGATTTTGTATTTTCAAGTTAGCATGATTTACTCAAGTACGTATGAAACTCATGAATATCAAGCTTATGTATCATGGTTGTATTTTCAGTATTATTTTCATGGCTAGTTCACGTGTCAAGGAATTTTTGAATTCGTCATGTTTTTAAACTAGCCCATGAAAAACCCTATGTTTCAATTAAGTTTATGAGCATTATGTATGTTTTGGAAGTAGTATGTAACACAAAGTAGGCCGGAATTCAACACACCTAGGTCTCAAAACTATGTGCCACCGTAGGATAAGGGGTCCTCGCTAGTAGAGAGTGTCTCCCTTTCCCCTAACTAAAGGGTCCTCGCCAGTTGAGAGTGTCTCCCTTACGCTATTGGACTCATGTGAGTGATATCATGCTTTCTTACCCTTGGCAAGGTATGGACACTCTCCCAACCAGTGATGCTCACTTGGAGTATGTCGGTTATGATAATCTTCCATTGTTCCACATGTTTCATGTTTATTCATGTTTATATTTTATGATACCATGAGTTATAGTATTTTTGTCTTATTGATTAGTTTATGAGTTTTACTTTTGATTTCAAACATGTTGAGTTTCATGATATTGTTTCAAAAATCTTGGGTCATTATACTTCAGCTTATGACGAAAATCTCATATTTTATGACTATACCATGATCATGATTTTTAGCATGCTGTCCCTAATCTCATGTTTTACTGATCCTCCATACTCAGTAATTTAAAGTACCGATCACATACCTTCTTATGTTATATCGTCTCATGATATAGGTTTGGGTGTTTAATCTCAGCCCCGCTGCTAGATTTGCTCAGATTTGGTGAGTCCTCATCATTTTAGGACAATAATTTGGCTTATGTTTACTTTCAATCATTTTAGTTACAGACTTAGTAGAGCTAGTTGGGGGTTTGTCCCTTCAGCTCATGTTATATTTAGAGTCTTTTCAGACTATCATGTGTAGATGTTCAATGGAAAAAGTTGTTATCTCAGACTTCTGCTTATGCTATATCTCATGGGTTACTATAATACCCCAAAAGTTCCTAATAAATAGATGGGAGAATTAGAAATAAGTTCTACAGAAAAATCTAAATTTTTGCACCAGAACGACTCGTCGTCACTTCCTATCACCACTCGTGGCACGAGTGGTGATAGGAAGTGACGAATCGTGGTCTCAGTCGTGGTGGAATTCTGAAGTTGGTGTCCAGACCACGAGTCATACCACGAGTCGTGAGGTGTAGGTACAACTCGTGGTTAGGAGTCGTGATGAGTTTTCTTGTGGTGTCGGGGTATGGTGTCATAGATCATGGTACAACTCGTAGTAAGTAACCACGAGTCGTGATGGCAGTTGTGGTCAGGAATTGGTAGGTGAAGGGGATGATGTCATGACTAATAGTACGACTCATGGTAGAATATCATGAATCGCGATGCAATCATGGTAAGATCCAGAGATGCTGGGGGGAGGAGCAGTGGTGACCATGAGAGGTAACCATGAGTCATTACCTCATGGTACGACTCGTGTTGAGAGTCGTGATGACTAGTGATCCCCATTTTCCAAATTTTCCATTAAGGGCATTTTTATAGTTCCTAAGCTCCTAAGTCCTAAACTACATCATTTTAAGCTCTGTTAGGAGGATTTTAAGAGGGTTTAGCCTATTCTAATTTATTCAACTCCCATGCATGCAAGATTAGAGGGTTCAATTTAAAGATCAAGCTTGAAATCCTCCAATTCTCTTGGGATTTCAAGGAAGAGTGTGGAATCAGATTTTTCAGGTATGTAGGGCTATGAATGAGAGTTCCTTCCACTCTCATGCTAAAAATTCTCTTCAATTCCATGATCCTCCAAGTTCATGATCTTATGGGGATTATTGCTAATTTTATGAATGTAATACCCCGAAAGTACCTAAGATTAGACCAAGGATCAAAATTTGAAGTTGGCTAAAAACTGAGAAAAAAATGCTCAGAACGGATGATATCACGACTCGTGGTTGGAAACCACGAGTCATTGTATGCAGTCATAGTTAGGGGAGTCCTGGTCGCAGTGGAAACAACGGACGAAGTAACGACTCGTTGCTTGGAACAACGAGTCGTTGTTTGCAATCGTAGGAAAGGGTGGACCTTGGCAGTTGGGGATACCACGGGTCAACCAATGACTCGTGGTGAGAAGTGATGACTCATGGTCACCAATCTTAGTTTGGTTGCCAGATTTTTCCAGTGGAAGCAATGGATCGAGACCACGACTCGTGCAAGGGAAGTTCAGATTTGTAAAGGAGCTGACAACGATCGATCTAACGACCCATCGTTTGAATAAATGACTCATCCTATGGAGTCATGGAAAGAATCCGAAGGCATGAACTGAGGAAGTGGACCCAACGACTGGATACCACGAGTCGTGGTTTCATGCAACGACTCGTGAGATCAGTCGTTGGTTCGCCCAGGACAGTTTTTTAGGGAAATTTAATTAAGGGTATTTTTGACCTTTTTATGCTCTAGGGCCCTAAACTATGTTGTTTTATGTATTTTTTTGGGCACGATAAGATAGGTTAAACCCCTCTTGCATAAGCCATTCCCATGCATGCAAATTAAGAGAATTTTAGAGAGATCAAGCATAACTTCAAGCTTTTCCTTATCAATTCTCCATTGGGCTTTCAAGGAACTCTAGAATCTGATCTTACCCGGGTATGTAGGGTTACAAATGGGTGTTTCCATTTACACCCATGACCATTCTCTATTAATTTATGAAAATCTACCAAAAATCTCATGGGGTTTTGAATGCAATTTTTGTGAAAATTGATTGATTTGCTAATGGGCTATTATGATTTGTGAATTACATCATATTTTATGAATTTTGATTAGATTTTACAACTATTATCGATTACAAAATTATTGATTTCAATTTCTACTCAATTAAGCCTAATTATGCATGATCTATGATGAGTCGATTTATGATCTACACTTCTAATTTTGATATTTACAAACCCAGCATGATCTATGATTTGAAATACGGATTTATTCAAATACCCGACATGATTTGGTGATTTACAAGTTGTATACATGATCTTCAAGTATGCATGTGCCTTATGATTTATGAACTATTAATGATGAAAAACATGTTTTCAATTTACCCATTTTTATAAGCATGATTTCAAATGAATTGAGTATTGTAAGGCATGGTAAAGTATTGGACAATTCCACATGTTGAAGAATGATTTACGGTTTATGAAACAGATCTCATGATTTATCGATTTATAATGCTGGCCGACTAAGGAGACTTTGATTCTTGTCTAATCATGTTTTAATGGGGATCAATGAATGATGAATGTTTATGTTAGACATGAATCTTAATGAATGATGTTATTGATTTACATAGGAGCCTAATATGCATATTTTTGGGAGCCGTGTCTAGCACAGAGCAGCCCGACGTTCAAAGGACTACGCCGGTGTCTCATAAACACGTGCCACCGTGGGTTTATAATGATACATTACAATGATAATGATCTCCTCTTTCATGATATCACACAATGCACGTCCCTCGCCTAGCAAGCCAGGGGCGACTCTGCCCACTTGAGTGAGATAGTTGGGGCATCATGAAAGACTCTACCATGATGGTGTCGGTTATGGCGAGTCCTCCCATTGTTCCGCATGTTTTATGCATTGTTATGTTGATGATATCGGATCAAGTGATGATTTGATAAAGTTTCTCTTATTATTATGGAAATGAATGGTTTACGAATGATTTGAAAACCCTGAGCCTTACGTCATGTCACGATATTTATGATATGAGCATGATGTCCTACTCTCATGATGTTTTATGAGTTTCATGTATGTTAAATATCCATTTTAATTACCTTGCATACTCAGTACATTCCACATATTGACCGTATACTTTCTATGTTGTATCGTTTCATGATACAAGACTTGGCTCTCAGGCTCATCCTCATCCTTAGACCACCTCGGGGTTATTATCAGCTTTATTGGTGAGTCCTCATGTTCCGAGGGCCATTTGACTAGAAATTCATGTTATTCTATGTTTTCAGTAATTGGCCGAGTTAGTTGGAGGTGTTGTCCCATCAACCCATCTTATACAGTAGAGGCTTCCAAATAAGTATGTAGTACTCAACTTGTGTATATGTCCAGTGTTTTCGAATGTTATGATATGATATGTTATGTTTACGTTTCCGTTATTCCTTATGTTCAGAGTTCCCCCTAAAGTGAATAAAGTTAGATGTATGCTTATGCCATGGGTCGACTTGGGACCTCTCGGGGTTCCTTGTCCCGTGTTACGATCCGGGTCTATGTTTGGATCGTGAAAAACTTGGTATCAGAGAAATAGGTTTGATGTGTCCTAGGGTGTCTGAAAGCCGCATTAAGTAGAGTCTTTTTCATGGGTGTGAAGCGCGCCACACTTATGACAAAGAGGCTATGAGACATTTAGAACATTTTCCTTCTTTCATGATCCATGTCGTGCGATGAAAGGTCTTTCTATCCTTCTAATTCGTGCTATTCGCAATTGCAGAATCATTACTCCTAGAAGAATGAATAGAAGAAGAAATGGAAACTTTGAAGGCCACAAAGATGGCAATGGTCATGGGCATCAGCAAGCCCCACCTGTTCAGGAGCCCCAGGCACTAAAGCTAGTTGCTCATGTGGAGTTTCGGGAGGCTATCCAGATGTTGGCACAGGCCTTGACTGCTCAGGTCAAACAGCTAGCTGTTGCGCATATCCCACAGAATGGAGATGCGGCAGCAGCCTGGATTATATATTTCTTGAGAATGAACCCTCTGGAGTTCCTTGGGTCCAAAGTGGATGAGGACCCGCATGAGTTTATTGAAGAGATTGTGAAGATCACCCAGGTTGTGGGGGTGAATGGGGTTGAATGTGTAGAGTTGGCCTTATATTAGCTGAAAGGGGTCGCGCATATCTGGTTCAAGCAATGGAGAGACACGAGGGCCACCGGAGTAGGGCCAATAACTTGGGAGGAGTTTCATACGATGTTCCTAGATCGGTTCTGTTACACCCCATAAATTCTTGACATGTAGATGGCCTATTCGCATTTTGGTTAAGAGTTTTAGAATGCCATACGTGCGAGAAAAGGGCCCGGGGAGAGACCGGACAAGCGCC
>JACEIK010004866.1:7188-20548 GCA_018107945.1 Datura stramonium
CCCTCTTTTGAAATCTCTAATAAGTGTATGAATTTTTGAAGGAAAACTAGAAGAAAGTTATGGTTTGTATGTTGACTTGTTGTAGTTATTGTGCTGTTATGTTGCTGCGTTTTGGGCAGCAAGATTGCTGCATTATTGGGAAGTGATTTGGAGGAAAATACTCCTATTATATCCAAGAATATTCTCATGCCAAGGGTAAGTGTTTCTAATTGCTAAACTTGCCTAAAAATCCTAGCTAAAGCTAGAAGTTAGAGGTTATGTTGGGCTGCCGTTGTTGGTATGTTGTTGTTGAAGTTCTGCTCGTTTTTGAAAGTTGGAATAGCTGTGTTTTTCTGAGAATATACTCTATATTTGTGGGAGTTTTTCATGAGAAAGAGGTAATTTCCTACCTCTATTTCCCCCCCAAATTGTAGAAACAAGTTGAAATAAGAAATGCTAAGTGTTGCCTTATTTGTTTGTGTTATGACTGCCTATTGATGTAACATTTTGGCTAGATAAATTGTCTTGAAACAGACTTGTCACTTGGTGATAAACTCAAGTAATTTAAGGGGATAAAGTTCTGGTTGTTGAAAGAAAGAAATGACATAAGAAATCTCGCCCGGAAAAAAAGTATGTAAGACGCTCTTTGTCTCTTGATTTTCAAGCATGAATTCATGCCGAGGATTAATCCGGCATTCCCCTGTACTTGATCTTCTATAGTACCATATTATGGTTCTTCCCAGTTGTTAGAATTACTTATTATTAAGTTGTGTATTTTCTAAAGAGTTGGAACAAATGAATGTAAAGCGGAGAGGGAAATTGCCTTCGATTATGGTCATAGTTGCAAATTGAGTCTGAAGTTCCCTCGACGTGGGCACCGTGAGCTGGTCCTTTATATTATGTTATGCGTTTGTGGTGTCAAAGTTGTTTCACATTATGGTTTCTAAGGAAATTGGTAAACATGGAAAGAAGACGACGCGCAGGCAAACCTAATAATTGAAATCGGTTTTAACTCAATAAGGGCTAACGAGGGTAACAAAATGGAATTTACTTACAACACTTACCTACCCTCTTATATTCATGTTTTAAGGTGCCTAGGGCAATGAGAAGCTTACCCTCTCCCTCTCCCTTAAGCTAAGAGACTAATTAATGCGGTTCTTAATTAACCGATACGTTAAACTTGGAAAATAGAACCCGAATGGGTAAACTATTGATATTTCTATGGGACCAAATTTATTGGCAGGTTATGCACAATATCGTGATGTTAACATTTTATATGAAAATCATAATATATATACGTTTATGCTTACCTTCAAATTATGCGCTAAAGCGGCAAGGATTGCCTTTAGAAAGTCACTATATGTTTATTAGAGCTCTTTAGTTAACTAGACCCTCTGAGAATTGCTTAAGGCTTTAAGTACACACGTCGCATGTTCTTTGAAAGTTGTAGATGTGTAAGGAAATTAACCTAAGTGTAAAAGTTGAGGCGCTAGTAGCAAAGGTGGGATAAGAGTAAATGTTAGACCTTTTAAGGTAATATGTGAGGTATATGCCCTATGTCCGTAGTTTATTTCAAGAACCTTTGAGCGACGTTAAAATATGAGCAACACGATTTTAAGAGAAAAGGTTGGAAATTAGGTAAGAAGGTAAATGCGTACAAGAATTACTGGAATAGTGAACACGAGGGTAAATAATTAGGTAGGAAATGACGAATCCTGTTTGGAAAAGAATTTAAGATGAATACGAAAAGTAGAGCTAAAGGTTGTTAAATTTGATGATAAGTGTTACGATTGTTAATAAGTCAGGCAAATGACTAGCAAGATTTACCCTGTTCTAAAGACATTTAGCAAAAGAGTTATAAATAAAGTTGTTTATGTTAAGTTGTGTTAAGCTAATCAAAGGCCAGTAAAGTGTGAACTTCTTAAGAAATGATTAGAATCGAATATTTTGATATAGTGAATCAAGTTAAAGAGAAGTTCTTCATTGTACTTTTAAACAATTATCTTTGATTATTTGTTCTAAGAGTTGGATTAAGTTTTCAAGTTTTAAAGGATTTTATTTTTCTTGGGAGTTTCTAAACTGTTTATAATGCTGCTATGCTTTTCTAAGCTCCTCATATAGTGAAAAGTTTCACACGAGCCTTTCCTATATTGTCTAAAGCACGACAATAAGTTTTTATTTATCTTAAGGCAGCCCCTAGATAGTTCCCTAGAATTTTTATATTAAAGAACTCCAAGTTATGTCTTCCTGTTCATAAGTTACCTCAAGATGTGATATGATGTGGATGAATGAGGTATGCTCACAATTGTTGATATGAAAATATGAAAGTCAAACGAGTATAAGCACGAAATGAATGCTAAGTTTGTTAATAGAAAATGTTAAGTTAAGCTATTCCTCTCTGCTCCTCGTGTTAGTATTGCTAGGAGATGTTTAAAATCATGAACGTGTGTCTACACTGTCTTTATGATATTCCAGTTCGAGGAACTTCCGTAGAATTCATTCACAACATATGTATGTATTTAAATGTTAAATGAATGATCTATATGTGTATGGTATAATTGTAGTATTAGGGGTCGTGGTAAGATCCTACACATGTTATACTTATTGAGTTAGCATATTTCATGGTTTTTAGTATCCAGATAATCTGCATGAGCCCTATCAGCTCCATTTATGATTGCTATTTAGATTTATTTTTTATTTTACCCCGGTGTGGTATACCGGCTTGAGATATCTTTATTTTACCCCAGTGTGGTACATCGACTGGAGATATTTTTACTTTATCCCGGTGTGGTACATCGGCTGGAGATATTTTTATTTTACCCCGGTGTGGTACACCAGCTGGAGATATTTTTATTTTCCCCCGGTATGGTACACCTTCTGGAGATATTTTTATTTTACCCCGGTGTGGTACACCGGCTGGACAAATTTTATATATGGATTTATGGTTGGCTGGTCGCTGGCATTACAATTACAGTTTCTTTTCTGTGCATTTCTCAATTGCATTTTCATCTCATTTTTACAGTTACTATCAGGTTTCGGTTTTCAGGATTCCAAGTTGTTACTATTCCTTATTCCTGGTTCAGTTATCTTGAGTTCAATTATGTTATAGTAAGTTGTTATCAATTACAGGTTGCAGAGTTCCAGGTCATATCTATCCTTTATATGTTTATGTGCTGATTTAGTTGTTATAGGATTGTTATCTCATTTTTACAGTTTCAGCCTTACGTACCAGTACATTTCATTCTTACTGACGTCCCTTTGCTTGGGGACATGCGTTCGTGCTGCAGGAGCAGGTAGAGGTCAGGATTTCCAATTGAGTAGTAGTTCGTGAGATCAATGGATGGTTGGTATGCTACTTTCTTCCTAGAGCTAGGGCTTAGTTATTTATGCTTGAGTTTTGAGATACAGTTATGGGTAGGTCGGAGCCCTGTTCCGACCATCAGTCAGTTTACTCTTTAGAGGCTTTGTGGACTTAGTGTGTATAGTGTTATTCAATTTGTGTCCTTGTCGGTTTATTGTTGCTTGGTTTAGCAAACTCATAGACTTGGTTGCATTTTAGTTCTTTACCATGTATTGTTGAGACCTTATGGGTCCAATTTATACTCCAGTTTATTGTGACAGGTGGCCTGGATGGCCTAAGTGTTACAGTTACAGATGTCATATAGCCGGCTTCTCGATCAATCATGAATCGAGTTCCAATTGCGCCCTACCCAGGTTTGAGGCGTGACATACACCTCCGAATGATCCTATCTGCACAAATGCGAAATAAGTGTTGTTCATCCTAATAGTATCTTCGAGCATCCAATAAGAACTTCTTTTGCTAGGGAGTCATGTTTGCTGGGATCATGTTGCTGACCAAATGATTTGCAAAGTTATCGAACTAGGGAATCAAGTCTTGAGATGCAGCTAGTACTTGTTCTTCTGGGAAAGCATCATTGATATCAATCTCCTCTCTTGCCCTAGCCTCATACTCTAGTCTAGATAAGTGATCAGCTACTTGATTTTAAGTTCCTTTCCGGTATTTCACCTCAAACTCAAATTCTTGAAGCAACAACACCCACCTGACCAACCTAGGTTTAGCATCCTTTTTTGACATTAGGTACCTCAAAGAAGCATGGTCTGCATGGACGATCACCTTAGTCCCAAGAAAGTATGCTCGAAACTTTTCGAATGCAAAGACCACTGCTAGCAGCTCCTGTTCCATGATAGTGTAGTTCTTTTGGGCCGTGTTGAGTGTTTTACTAGCATAATAGATATGATGAAAAATATTTTCTCTCCGTTGGCCCAGGATAGCACCGAGAAAGACCCCACTAGCATCACACATTACTTCAAACGAAAGAGACCAATCTGGAGCTATAATAATAGGAGCAGTGGTAAGTTTCTCTTTCAAGCCTCAAATGCCTTTATACATGCCTCATCAAATACGAACTTCACCTCCTTCTCAAGAAATTTGCACAATGGTTGTGCAATCTTTGAAAAGTCCTTGATGAACCTCCTATAGAATCCTGCATGCCTTAAAAAGCTTTTGACCCCTTTTTACAGAAATAGGTGGTGGAAATCTTGCTCTAACTTTAACTTTTTCCTTGTCCACCTCAATCCCTTTTCCAGAGATTTTGTGACCCAGCACTATTCTTTCCTTGACCATAAAATGACATTTTTCCCAATTTAGGACTAGATTAATTTCTTCGCATCTGTTCAACAATTTTCCCAAGTGCTTGAGGCAAGATTCGAATGAGTCACCCACAACTGAGAAGTCTTCCATGAATACCTCAATGGTTTCCTCCACCATATCTAAGAATATCGACATCATGCAGTGCTGGAATTTGGTCAGTGCATTGCACAATCCAAAAGGCATTCTCCTGAAAGCAAATGTTCCATACAAGCAATTGAAGGTAGTCTTTTCTTGATCTTCCAAGGCTATAGTGATATGATTGTACCCTGAGTAGCCATCAAGAAAATAGTAACAGCCTCTACTTGCCAATCTATCAAGCATCTAATCCATGAATGGCATTGGAAAGTGGTCTTTCTGTGTCCAGTGGTTGAGCTTCCTGTAATCCATGCATACACGCCATCCTGTGACCGGTGTTGTCGGTATCAGCTCATTCTTCTCATTGGATACCACTGTGATCCCACCTTTCTTTGGCACATATTGTACCGGACTTACCCATTTTCTATCTGCAATGGGCTAAACTACACCAGCATCTAGCCACTTGATAATCTCCTTTTTCACTACTTCTTGCATTGGTGGGTTCAGGCATCGCTGATGCTCTATACTTTGTTTGCTGTTTGGCTTGAGCTGTATTTTGTGAGTACATATGCCAAGATGGATCCCAATGATGTTAGTTATGGTCCAACCAATTGCTTTTTGTGCTTTTTTAATACTGTGACCAAGGCTTCCACTTTCCAATCAGTCAAGTCTGCTGCAATAATCACTGGAAATGTATTGTCTTCTCCCAAGAATGCGTATTTAAGGTGGAGAAGTAATGCCTTCAGTTCAAGAATTGGCGGATCCTCTACTGATGGCTTTGCTGGTGGAGTCACATGGTTCTTCAAGTCAAGGTCTAAATTCTTTGGTCTAAAGTTATTTGAAACCATTCCTTCTAGGGAATTTACCAACTCCGTGTATTCTAGTACTCCATCTCCTTAATAGTTCATCAAGATGGATGCTAGTGTGTCAATATTCATCATCTCTCCCACGGGCACTAGCAACCTCTTGTCTTCTATCTGGGTGTTTGCAAAGGTATCTCCCTTGGTGTTGGCTTGAATAAATCACATAATAAAAACAAAGAAAATGTAAAACGGGGAAATAACAACCAAAAGTTAAATACAATGAAATTAATCTAATCTTAGCTGTATTACCCGGCAACGACGCCACTTTTTGATAACGCTCAAACTCACACTTTCTGGAAAAGTATGAAGCGGATATTTTCAATAAAGAGCCCATGAAAGAGGTTGGGGTAGAACCCACAGGGAATAAGGTAAGCTTTAAGCTAATGCTGTTACTTAAACTTGTTGGTAAGTTATCTCCAAATTGGGAGGTTTCAAAGAAAAATAATATTAAAGCAAGATTATAATTGAGGTTGTTATCAAGATTTACAAATAACTAGGGTAAGTGTTCTCCATGTGTTCATAACTACTTCGGGTATACACATGTGATCAATCCCAATACTTACTTGTAGAACTGATAACTAGGGTTCATCCAAATAACTAGTTTGTCCCTATTAGATGACTATACTCAATCACCGGGTCAAGTCTTATGAGCGATTTCTTTCTATCTGTTATCAATTTGTCCCAAATTTAACTATCCTGCGACCACAGCTCAAGTTAATAAAATGATCATAAAGACCAATGCTTTATTGTAATTCTCTTTTCCTAATCTCTATTTCTCTAGGTTCAAGAAAGTAAAGAATTCGGGCAAGTCCTAACGTTGTACACCATTAAAAAATGTTTAAAGATGAAGAGAATACAATACAAGAATTTAGCATTGGTTTTAAATCACTTTTGTGTAACCCTATTTCGTTAATCCACCATGGTTTTCACAAGCCTACTTGTGGAGGTTCTAGCCTCTCAAGATTTTACGATTATATTTTGCATTCATAGATAAACAAATAATTAAATACTTACAACAATAATTGGAAAAAAACCTGCTTTGAATATCAATGAACAATCTCAAGAACAATTGATGAAATCAAGTGTTGATCCTAAGAATTTCTCTCCAAAACTCGATAAAAATTCATAAAAATTACTCTTTGCACATCTCTACTACCTTATTTCTTGCTTCTCCTACTAAAATAAAACATAAAACTCATTTATACATACATCAGAAACCTTTTTCTAAGTTAATAGGGAATTTTCCATATCTGGCATCGACCTGTCTCACGCATGAACCTACGGCCCATAATAGGATTGTACAGGTCGTACTTGCCTCTCGTACATCCTTGGCATTTGCAAATCTGTCTAAGTGTTGGTAAGATGGTACGACTCGTACCATGGTCCTACGAGTCATACAATGCATCTGTGGCTTAGCCTTGAGAACTTTGACATCTTCTGATGTTTTCCACAAGTGTTGTGGTATGCCTCGTACCTTCCTCCTACGACTCATACTGCTTGTTGTATCTGAAGTTCTGCCAATTCTTGAAGAATCACTTGAAGCTCACCGCAGCTCATGTTACAGTTCGTAAGTAGTTGCTATGATCCGTGGGTTCCACCCGTACCAAGAGACTGCGTTGTGCAAATTTCTCTGAAGATTTCCACGACTCCAGTTACGGCTCGTACCATCTTGGTACAACTCGTAGTGAGGGTCGTACGTTTCCTTTCTCTTATTCCAGCCTTCTTCTTTTCTCCACGAGTCTCAGTACTATTCGTACAATCAAGGTACGACTCATACTGAGACTTGTACTTGGCTGATTTTCTGCATTTTTATGCCTCTTTTGCACATTTTGCTCCAACACTTATTTTCCATGAAAACAAAGTAAAAGTACCTCATATCCATATAAACATACCTAAGTCCATGCTATTTTCTCAATTTTAAGTGTAGAAAGTGATGTAAACCCACATCACATCACCCACAAAAATTTGGGCAGCAGAACACCATATAATCAAGGACACAACAAATGAAAAACACAATTTTACTGCAAACGTTCTCCAAGGTTCCTTTCACAAAGCTTATAGAAATTAAGAGTGGATTACTTACTTTTTCTAGAGATGTTCTTAGCTAAGAGAGGAGAGGTGTTCTTCAACCTCTACAGCTCATTAACACACCAAAATGCAACAACAAGCTAAAATAGTCCGGGCGAAATATTCTCTGTAACTTCCCGAACTCCTACTCGAATTCATCCTTAAACTCAGCCAAACTGGTAATATTAGTTTAAAAGATGCATCAATACACAGTACGTCTTTGGTAACATCCAAAAACACTTCTCCGATTAAGGAGGTGGCTACGGTCGTTGACAAAAATAAATTTCCAACGAGTGTTGGGGTCAAATCCCATGAAGATTGAGAATTGGATTCACCAAGTGTTGTAAATTAATTCACAAGAGTCATGCATCAAGTATGAAAACAAAATAAACGTTAGGGAAAAGGTTTAACAAAAAACAATTCAAAATGTAAAATAGAGCAAGGGGGAAAATAATTGTTTCACTCAGGATGAGACACTAAGGTGTGCATTTGATGGGGTTTCAACTTGGTAGGTATTAACTAAGAGATTTAGATTTAATTAGTGCATGGATAGCCTTGACGTTAAAATACACTCTAAGTTTTTCAACCAATAGAGTGTGTTTACCTTAGGTTTTCTAAAACCCAAAGCCAAATCACAAATCAACCACACATGTCACGCCCCAAACTAGGGTAGGGATCAACTGACACTCGATTCATGATTGATCAAGAAGTCGACTATATAGCATCTATAGATGTAACACTAAGGCTGACCAAGCCACCTATGACAACCAACCAAGATAAATATTGGACCCATAATGCCTTGACAATTATAAATATGCAACCTGGAAAGCTGACAAGGATACAATAAAGCTAAGCGGAGCAATGAAAAACCAACACGACTGCACAACCAACACTACTATACAAACTAGTCCACATCAGCCTCTACAGAGTAAACAAACTGAAATGCACGAGACAGGGCCTCGTGTTGTACACAAAACTCAAAATAGTCAAAACTAGGACATGGCTCCTGGAAGAGAGGAGCATACCACTATTCTGCTAAAATCTGGCTCCTACAGCGTCTGATGATCTGAGCCTCAGCCTGTACCTACAACACGATTGCAGGATGGGTCCCAATATGAAGGGTTGTTAGTGAGTAAAATGTACTGGTATGTAAGGCTGAAAACTGTAAACATGTAAGATAAAAATGATAACTCGGCTAGAAATTTTATAAGGAATAGTAACAACCCAAAATCCTGAAAATAGAAACCTGACAATAACTCATTATTGAAGTGTAAATGTAATTATCTAATGCACAACAAAGACAATAAGTGAAATGCTAGCAGTCAACCAATCATAAAATCTATATACAATTCGTCCAGCCAGTGTACCACACCGGGGTAAAAATAAAAATGACTTTGCATCATTATATTGTCGTTGCTTAACTTCCGCTACCAAGGACGATTATGTTGTGTTTTTGACAATAACACCCCCATCTTCGGCATCCAGTAACCGAATTTGTAAGTTAGCCAAATGTTGTAGAGCCTTCATCATTTCAATCCTATCAACCTGAATATGACTCAAGCTACCCATAGAGTTGCGACTTAGTGCATCAGCTACAACATTTGCCTTGCCCGGATGATACATAATGCTAACATCATAATCTTTCAGCAATTCTAACCACCTTCTCTGGCATAAATTCAACTCCTTCTACTGAAACAAATACTGGAGGCTCTTATGATCTATGAAGATATCAACATGTACCCCGTATAAGTAGTGGCGCCAAATCTTCAATGCAAATACCACTGTGGACAACTCAAGATCATGGGTAGGATAATTTTGCTTGTGCTTCCTCAACTGTCTAGAGGCATAAGAAATGACCTTGCCGTGTTGCATCAGAGCACAACCTAGCCCAACTCTCAAAGCATCCCAATAGAACACATAACCCTTGACACCCTCTAGAAGAGTCAGGACAGGTGTTGAAGTCATCCTATCCTTCAACTCCTAAAAACTTCGCTCACATGCCTCTGTCCACTGAAACTTAACTGCTTTATAAGTCAACATTGTCAATGGCACAGCGATAGTAGAGAAACCTTACACAAATCGGCGATAATAACCTGCTAACCCCAGAAGGCTGTGAACTTTTGTAGGATTCAAGGGTCTAGGCCAAGTCTTTACTGCCTCCATCTTCTGTATCCACTCTTATACCTTCAGTTTTAATTACATTGACCAAGGAAAGCCACCGATGTTAGCCAAAAATCACATTTAGAAAATTTAGCATATAACCTGTGTTCATGTAGAGTCTGTAGTACTGCTCTCAAATGATCTGCATGCTCGGCCTCGGATCGCGAGTAAATCAGAATATCATCAATGAAGACGATCACAAATACATCAAGAAAAGGCCTAAACATCCGATTCATCAGGTCCATAAAAGCTGCTGGGGCATTAGTAAGCCCAAATGGCATCACTAAGAACTCATAATGGCCATATCTAGTTCTGAAGCCAGTCTTAGGGATATCAACTTCCCTAACCCGTAACTGATGGTACCTGGACCTCAAGTCAATCTTTGAGAAGCATCTGGCACCCTATAACTAATCAAACATGTCAGTAATCTTGGGAAGTGGGTACTTATTCTTAACCGTGACCTTATTCAACTGTCTGTAGTCAATACACATTCTTAATGACCCGTCTTTCTTTCGCACAAAGAGCACTGGTGCACTCCAAGGCGATAAACTAGGTCGCATGAATTCCTTCTCGAGCAGATCTATCAACTTCTCCTTTAATTCCCTTAGCTCTACTGGAGCCATTCTATAAGGAGGTATCGATATAGGCTGAGTACCTGGAATTAGATCAATAGAAAAATCTATCTCCCTTTCAGGAGGAATTCCAAGCAAATCCTCTCGAAAGACTTCGGGGAAATCATTTACAATAGGAATTGACTGGAGAGTCGTAGGCTTACATTCCAAGTTTATTACCCAAACCAAGTGAGAAATACAACCTTTGGATATCAACTTCTGAGCCTTAAGGTATGAAATAAACTTACCTTTAGGCGTAGCGGCATTACCTTGCCATTCCCTAACTGGCTCACTGGGAAAATGGAATTTGACAACCTTAGCTCTGCAATCAACATTAGCATAACATGCTGCCAACCAATACATACCCATAATGAAATCAAAATCAACCATTACAAGCTCAACTAGATTAGCTAAGGTTGATCTATCACATTACAATACTACACAGTTCCGGTAAACCCGTCTAGCTAACATAGATTCGCCAATTGGCATAGAAAAAGCAAATGGTATAGATAATAACTTAGGGACTATCTCAAACTGACTCGCAACCAATGGTATAACATAAGAGAGTGTAGAACCAAGATCAAGTAAGACATATACTGCACGAGAATAAATAATCAAAGTACCTGTAACAACATCAGGTAAGGCCTCCTGGTACTGTCGACCGTCCAAAGCATAAAATTGATTCTGGGTTGCCCCGGAACTAGAAACCTCTCTCCGTCTTCCTCTTCCACAACCTTCTGCTTGCTGAGGATTAGGTCTGGGAGTTCAAACGGAGGATGACGAAGCAACCGCTGATCGTGCCTAATCGCCTCGACCCTATCTGAACAATCCCTCATAGTGCCCTGTGTGCCCACAACGATAGCATACATTCTACCCCTGACGACACTGACTTGAATGAAATTTCCCACACTGAGGACAAGGCAGCAATGGTTGTCGTCTATGCCTCACCCGCTCCTGTCGTCGAGAGCTAGATGGAGCTGGGCCTTAGTCTCTTCTTTGTCCTTGAAATTAAGGTGGGGAACCCACAGTCCTAGCTCTATTTCATTGCTCCTGCTGTCTCTAAGTATCTTGTAATTGATTAACCAAATCCTCCGCCCTCTAGGCGAAAGGCTGGATTCACGAAATGTCTATGTGCTCCTGAGTAGATACCCCTAAACAATCTCGAACTATATGAAGCCGCAACCCTAACACGAACCGATGAACTCTATCCTCCATTGTCTGAACCATGTGCGGAGCATACCTGGCAAGAGAATTAAACTGAAGACAATACTCATGCACACTCATACTTCCCTGCTCTAGGTGCAAAAACTGCTCAGCTCGAGCCCATCGAAGCTCCTGAGGTAGATAGTGGTGCATAAAGGCCTTGGAGAACTCTTCCCACTCAGTTGGTGGTGCATCGGCTCCTCTGAAATGAGCCCAAACCTCATACCACAATATAGCCACATCACGTAATCTGAAGGCTGCCAACTCTACTTCCTCAATTGTTGCAGCTTGCATTACCTTTAACACCCTATACGTCTAATCAATAAAATCTTGAGGATCCTCACTCGGGTCTGATCTAGTAAATATAGGAGGGATTAAGCTCAAGAACTCGCGGGCCCCGGAACTCTCAGTTGCCTGGCCTCTATGTCTCTCCATCGCCTCCAATCATCGCTCTTGACCTGCGGGTATACGAGCCATCAGCTGAATAGCTCCCTCAAGACCCTGTCCTTTCAGAACAATAGGAGGTACCACAGGCGCGGGAGGGTCTGCCACCCTACTACCCTCAGGTACTGCTGGTGCGGGGGGAGTTGGAGGTCTATCTGCTATTGGTCTGATCGGTGCGGGGGGAACTATAATACCTTTGGAAGGAGACTCACTCTAAGCCTCTGACCTGTCTCCCTGATCCCTTGGAGGGCGACTAGTACCCTCCCCAACGGCTGTGCCAATCAACCTCGCTGTCATCTTCCTTGTCACAGGCATACTCTAGCACAAATAACATGATTTAGATATCACAGTACTTATGACCTCGACCTATAGCATGAACTATTAGTAAAAGAAGTGAAACAATTCCTAAATGTCATGTAGACTCCTGGTTATAAGTATGGTGCACAATATACCCATAAGCAAGAATCTACTAGACACGGCTTTGTGGACTCCCTAGGACACGACTTTGCTCTGATACCAAGTCTATCACGCCCAAAACTGGGGAGGGGCGCAACTGGAACTCGATTCATGATTGATCGAGAAGTCGGCTATATAGCATCTATAGATGTAACACTAAGGCTGATCAATCCACCTGGCACAACCAACCAAGATAAATACTGGACCCATAATGCCTTGAAAATTATAAATATGCAACCTGGAAAGCCAAAAAGGCTACAATAAAGCTAAGCAGAGAAATAAAAAACCAACACGACTACATAACCAACACTACTATACAAACTAGTCCATATTAGCCTCTACAGACTAATCAAACTGAAATGCACGGGACAGGGCCCCAGCCTACCCATGCTGTACACAAAACTCAAAATAGTCAAAACTAGGACACGACTCTTGGAAGAGAGGAGAATACCACTATTCTACTAAAATCTGGCTCCTACTGCGTCCGATGATCTGAGCCTCGGCCTGTACCTGCAGCACGATTTCATGAAGGGTCCCAAGATGAAAGAATGTCAGTACGAATAAAATGTACTGGTATGTAATACTGAAAACTGTAAATATGTAAGATAAAAATGATAATTGGGCCAGAAATAAGGAATAGTAACAACCCAGAATCCTAAAAACAGAAACCTAACTGATCGCAGGCAAAAATAGCATGCCTGAGCTACGCTTTATAACATAAATTAGTCTTTTTATCTAAGTTATTTTATACATTTTCATGTGATTTTATATAAATGTGAAGATATGTGCTAACCAACATGATTAGTCTTTGTTTTGTAGGTTTTGATGAC
>JACEIK010004866.1:53204-64873 GCA_018107945.1 Datura stramonium
CGTTGACCCAAACTAGACTTAATTAATCTCAATCGAAAATGTTTATAACCAACACTTTAGGTATTTAAGATCACACTAGAAATGGATAGTTAGAGGAATGAGTCCAGTCCTTGTGGGTTCGACAATCCGGTTCTTAAAAAGAGCCACTATATTATTTGCACGACCCGTACACTTGCGGACGCGCTCGATGCGAAAAAGAGTCATCATGATGGACCCAGGAGGAAGCTCCTCCAACCACACTATAGCCTCTTCCATCAAGGAGAAAAGTTATAACCTCAAGTGGATCAATTCTTGGCTGATGTTTGATATGTTGAATGGTTGACAGATTTCAATAAATTTCCATAGATACCGATTAGCATCCTCACTAGCTAGTCCACCAAATAGCCTCTTCATTTGTAGGAGTTGTAGCATAGTGATGGTGACATGGAACACTGCATTCCCTACCATATGAGGTAGGCAAATAGCACCAGCTACATCGTGAGCAATGGGCTTATCCTCTACATCCATAAAACCATCCATGCTACCAACATCACTAGCATGGTTCATCTTTCTCCTATTCAAAAAAAAAACAACAAAACAAAGTGAAAGGAAATAAGATGCAACACAAAGGTGAATTATCAAGAACAATTCAAATCTCAATCCCCGACAATGATGCCATTTTTTTCATAACATCCAAAAACAATCTCTAATTAAGGAGGTGGCTATGGTCGTTGACAAAAATAAATTTTTCAATGAGTGTCGGGGTTAAATACCATGAAAATTGAGGATTGGATTCACCAAGTGTCATAAAATAATTCGTAAGAGTCATGCATCAAGTATGAACATAAAATAAATAATGGAGGGAAAGGTGTAACAAGTAACAATTCAAAATGTAAAATCAAGCAAAGGGAAAACAATTGTTTCACTCAATAGGAGAGACTAGGGGTGTGCATTTGATGGGGTTTCAACTTGATAGTTATTGACTAAGAGCTTTAGATTTAATTAGTGCATTGATATCCTTGGCCTGGAACTACATTTTAAGTTTCTCAACCAATAGGGTGTGTTTACCTTGGGTTTTCTCAAACCCAAAGCCAAATCACAAATCAACCAAACAATGCTTGAGTAAGGGTGTAGACTATCTCTATCTCTAATCCTTTAACAGAATTTGACTTTGGTATGGACTATCTCTAGCTTCCACCCATGAATTAAACTCCAATTCTTCACTATTGAAGTTTTATCCAACTTTAATTTACTTTCTCAAGCAAAATTGAAGTTAGAAATCTCAATAAATATTTGCAACCATCAATTATTATATTAAAACTTGAAGAATTCAATAGATCCATGCTTTCTACTTAAATCTAAGATCAATTAGTCAATATCCACTGCTAAGCCCCGTATAATTTGAGAAATAAATTCATACTTTTGAGGTAGGACTGAGAGTACTGAATATGCAAAGAATTTTTTTTGGAGTTATTTGGGTCACGCTATAGTTGTATTTAATATTGAATGTCAATCAAGTTGTAGAACGAAATTTGGCAAAAGTTATCGCAAAATTTCCTTCTTGAGATTTTCTGAAATTTGGGACAAATGTATCGAAGCTTTTCTTCAATTATATAAGGATTTAGGGGGCCTAATGCTTATCAAATTAAAGATGTATGAGCATAATTTCCATCAAATTAAACTGTTTGTCAATCCAACTTCAGAATAGAGAGATATCCATGTTTTCACAAGACCGTAGCGAGCAGGCACGTCAAAAACGGCTAAGGCAGTAGAGAACTATTTAAGTTCCTTTGGTCAGTGGATTGCTATCATATTTTTATTTTTGGAAATTTTCACAAACAAAAACTCTCCCAAGGCCTTTCCATGGCATCCTAAGGGTTTGGAGGCTAGGAAGTTCAACCCAAGTGAGTTTTGGTGTCGGGAAGTCTAGAATTCGTCGTAGAACTCGTGTAGTGGCGTGGTTTTCAAGTTTCTTGTGGCTGTTTCATGAAGTTACTTGGTAATATTTACTCCATGATTAATTGTGAGTGTTCTAAGGTTTTTTTAAAAGTTTTTAGTGATGGTAGGTTGTCACTTTAGTCTTCTCACAGTCGAATTTTTAAGAACTAGTTGGTAAACGCCGTTTCGTGTTGTTTCTTTTGTCAATTATTGAATCAGCTTGTTTCTGGTTGTTAAGCTGCTCTTAGGAAGTATCTTTGTGGTTTTAAGGAGTGGGAGTTTTGTTTCCTTGCATTTGTTGGATTCCAAGGTATGTTTAGGCCGTTTCTCTCTATTTTCGGTATGATTTCCATAAGGTTCGAGCTAGTATTATTGCCATAGATATTAGTTGTTTTGTGATGTCTTAAGAATTTACTAGTGTACTCTTAGTTGGCTTCTGGTTTCATATGATATGTGTCTGTATATTGTCGTAAGACTGGGTTAGATTCGTGTGTCGATTGGCATATCGTCGAGTCAAATACTCTTTAGAGATGGTTGGTGTCACGTGTCAACCGACATCTATTGTTAGTCAGTTGGGGATTTCCTAAGACCTTTATATGTGAATGATTGTGAATATTTTGATTATGATGGTGTGTGTGTGTGCATGTGTTGAGGCCTTTGGGACTCATGGATACCTAACTCTTCGAGTGGGTCCGACCACAGGGTTGAGTCCAAGGGGTAAAACAATTGGCTTATGGTTGAGTTTAGTTTTCATCCCATATGGAAGTTTTGATACATGCAAGATCTATGGGGAGGTACATACCTCCATAGCACCGTATATGACTATTCTGAGCCTTCTTGGGATTGCGATTGGCTCTCCTGGATGGATGGAGCTCTGCTAATTGTGTGCAGCTGAGAGAGGGTCCGACACTACTTGATTGTTGTTATTGTTTGATGAAAATATCTTTGTATTGTTGATTGATAGTATATGATTGTTTGAGGTTGATCATATGCCCCAGGTAAGTGGTTTTTCAGGTAGCTTCCTGAGGTTATCATTCTATCTCCTATTAGCTGTCATCAACTCTAAACTCTTGTTTTGTTATTGCCTTTCATACTCTGTACATTTTGTAATGATGCCCTAGTCGAGGCGCTGCATTCATGCCTGCAGGTCTTGATCGTCAGGTTGATCGTGGACCCTGTGATTGACTGAGTTCGAGTTGACATCAATATGCTCCAGTTCATTTGGAGATGCCCTTTTTGGTTTTGAGTACATATTAGGTAGGTCAGATCCCTGTCCTGACTAGTATGAACTTGTTAACTCACTAGAGGCTCGTAGACATGACCTGTTGGGTTAAAGGGTGGTGGTTACGCTTTTATATTTCTTTTGGTTAGTTGGCGGCCTAGTTGGCTAATGTATATTCTCGTTGTTGCTTATGTATTTTATGCTAGTCTTTTAGGGTGTCGAGTCATTAGCCTTAACGATATTGGTATATGTTTTACATTTGGTTGTTGCATGTGTTCGTATCAAGAGTGGCACCAGGTGCCCGTCACGCATCCCTAGGTTGGGTTGTGACAGACTTGGTATCAGAGTAGTTCGTCGTAGGGAGTCTACGAGCTGTGTCTAGTAGTGTCTTATTTATGTGTGCTTTCTATAGTGTACTTATAAAAAGGAGGCTGCAGGGAATTTCAGATGGTTACTCTTCTTTCTGAATCAAATCATGCGTTGAGTCTGAGGTTGTAGGAGTCATGTTTAGACTTATGTTTGTTGGATTATGCAAGAGATGCCTGTAACTCATAGAATGATTGTTGGGCATCAACTGAATGTTGTTTCAGGTGAGTACCCTTATAGAGACAGACCCATCTGAGGCTCAGGATGAGGCCGTTACTCCATTACCAGAATTTGTATCCCTAATAGAGATGTTCCAAGGGCTTGATAGGCCTCGAGTACAACACCTCCAGAACATCCCCTAGTTGCGACAAATCAGGAGTTGAGGGCTGGGTTACAGTTGTTGGCCAAAGTGGTGGTAGGATAACCAGAGGTTGGGGCATAACTAGGTACAAGGTTTGGAGAACGAGTTGGGAGTTCGAAGACTCGACAATTCATAGCTTTAAATCCTCTAGAGTTCACTGGGACACAGGTATGAGGACCCGCAGGACCTTGCGGATTAGTTGTATCACATCTTATGAGTTATGCATGCCACTCCTATTGAGGCTATAGAGTTTGCGGCATTTAGATTGCGCGAGGTAGCAGCATTGTGGTATGAAGGTCGGGAGCGCTCGAGGGGTCGAAATGCACCTCCGATCAAGTGTGCTGAATTTGTTAACACATTTCTAGATCAGTATCCGCCTTTGGAGGTCCAAGATGATAGGGTGGAACAATTTTTATTCTTAGAGCAGGGAGATTTGAGTGTGTGGGAGTATGGACTTCAAATTGATTCACTATCCCGATATGCTCCTTCCTTTGTTAGCACCATGTGAGCTAGGATATATCGGTATATGAATGGGTTGCTTCCAAAATATGTGCATTATTATAGGGTCGCTTCTATGCAGACATGTGTGAGCATAGCATGAATACAGGCATTGGCGCGGAGTTTGGAGGATGGAAATTTAAAGCGGCTAGAGCATGTGCGGGTTGAGAGGGAGAAATGAAAGAGAACGAGGCTTGCAGACTTCCAAGGTGGGTCACAGGGTGGCTCTAGGCCACAATATCAAAGGAATCCATTTGTACATCCAACGACAACAGTGTCAGGTACATAACCTAGTCATGGTACCCCAGTAGAGTGGGGATAGAGACAGTATAGAAGTATGGCACCACCATCGTGAAGGGTGTACAACAGAAGTCATGAGGGGTAGTGTAGAAGGGAGCCGATTAATTGTTATACTTGTGGTGCTACGGATCACAAGTTTATGAATTTCCCCCAGAGAGAGCATGGTGGTGTGGCATAATCGACAAGGTCTGCTGTAGGATCATCCACACCAGAAGGGCTGGTGGGCCAGGGGTATAGTTTGGTCAAGCACATGATTGTTTCTTTGTGCTGGGGAGTCAGCAGGTCGCAGATCCTCCAACAGGTGGCACGTCAGGTATAGGTATAACTTTAGTTGTTTGAGTCGTGTGTGAGTCAGTTGTACCTTGGTAGGTCAAGGGCATATTGTGTCCTTGATGTTAGTTGTTTTAGACCCTTAGTTTCGTAGGCTGGTGGGTTAGTTGTGTTGTATGAGTTCTAAGCATGAATTGTCCGTGTTGTCCAACATTCAGGGACAAATGTTTCTAAGGAGGGAATTTGAGACATAAATCTGTACTTTCGAGGTAGGACTAAGAGTAATTAGTATTCTATGAAGGAAGTCTTTTAAGGTATTTGAGTCACTTTATAGTCATATTTAAGATTGGACGTTGATCAAGTTGTAGAACGAAATTTGGCAAAAGTTATTTCAAAATTTCCTTCTTGAGATTCTCTGAAACTTAGGTCAAATGTATCGAAAAATTTTCTCCCAATCTATAAGGAATTAGGGGGCCTATGAACTATCAAATTAAAGGTATATGAGTGTTTTTCCATCACATTAATCCGTTCCCTAATCCGAATTTTGAGTAGATAGATATTCGCATTTTTGCGAGACCGCATAAGCAGACACATAAAAAATGGCTAAGGCGGTGGAGGACTATTTAAGTCCCTTTGGTCGGTGGATTACTATCATATTTTCATTTCTGGAAATTCTAACAAAGGAAAACTCTCTCAAGGCCTTTTCATGGCATCCTAAGGGTTTAGAGGCTAGGTGTCACGCCCCAGCGTACGCGGTTGTACAAGTAATACAGTGGCTCTTTTAAGAGCCGGATGTCGAACCTACAGGGATTGGACTAATTCAAAAAATATTCAAGTTCAAGTGTAAAATTACTTTCACAAGTGTTGATTTTAGGGATTTTGGAAAATTGTAATTAAATCTAGGGGTGATCACAAAATAGTCGGGAAACAATAACAAGAAGCATCTCGAGTTAAGGCATGACAATCATGCAATGCTACAATTCACGATGGTTCAAGTATATAAATTTCAATTGTTGTCTCACAAAGTTAAAATGCAATGTTCATAGTCTTTCGAGCCTCTAAAAACAACAAACTAGTCTCACACCTACATCGTTGAGCGGGGATATGACGTCCTAATTCGTGAGCAATTTAACACTATGGATGTGGTTTACGGGGTTTATGCCCTTGATTATGGACCTTCGTACCTCTAATAGTTTAACCTAACTTAGTTTGAGAACTACTTTTACAAGCGGTGATGTGAAAATTCTAAGTCGGTATCTACCTATCATCCCGTTTTATTTACCAAGAAAGAAAAATTAGGTATAATTTCTATCCTAACCGCGAATCTTATAGTAAAGACAAGAATTTTCTCCCTACATTCTTTTGTTCTAACCTAGGGTTACTCTTTTGAGCTTTTTCCTAAACTTAACAAATTCGTTTTCATAGTGATCAAGCATAAAAACAACGATAATTATGAAAGCAAGACAAAACAACAACCAAACCTCAAACCAAATAAGAAAATCAAGCAATTACATTCATATCATGTGGCCTCAACACTAAAGGAAGGGTTTTAGCCACTCATGTTTGTACAATTTTACTCAAAAACATGATTAAAGTAATGTACTTACAATAACGGTAAAAGAGAATGAAACGTTATGAACCCTAGGAAGAGTTTCCTTCCTTCTCCCTTCACTTCTTTCTATTTTCCAAAAATATTTCGTGATAAATGATTTTAGAAGCTAAGGGTCCTATTTATATTAAATGGGATTTTTCAACTTTTGACCGTGGTTGGGATGGCTCCGTGCCGCGGACCTGGTCGTGCTTCTTTTCCTCCGTGACACGGAGCAAACGCGGATGCACACTGGATCATCGGCGACAGACGTGGCAGGTAGGCCATCGCACCTTGCGCACACCGTGGCACAGCTTGGACGTGCAGGACACCTGGCGTGGAACGTTTCCATTGCACAGGGCTCCTACCTTGTGATACCTTCCGCGCGCGAAGCAAGGGCGTGGCATGACGTTAGGCACGACACACACACAACGTGGCATGCTATCTGGCGCGGCCAGCCTGCCCTTTACATTGTCAAGTTTCCTTCTTTTGCAATTTGTTCCGAGCTTCATTCTTACATCTCAACCATCATATTTAGTCCCTCCTAAGAATTTTACACCTAAAAATCAAAGACTAATCATGTTCGTTAGTTCCGGAATGAAATTAAACATAAATACATGAGAATGTAATCACATATATTGACAAATGACTAAAACTAAGTTATAAAATAACACTTGGGCACATAAATATGCCCAAGATAACTACCCCACACTTAAATTCTTGTTCATCCTCGAACAAATTTATTACATTCCATGCACACAAAGGACTCACCAATAACTATTTGGAGAAAGACGATTCAAGCTACGACTACACCAATGGTTTTAGATAGCGAGTATAAAATGAGCATGCAATATCTCACCGTTAAAACCCCATATAACTAAGTTAAAACTTCCTAGCCTCAAGAATCGACTCATAAACTCATCAAATTCATGCAAATCAACCAATTAATACATCCGACATGAATTTTATCCTTCATCAAACATGTGCCATCACAACAAGAGAGATACCCATCTTTCACTTACAAGTTTTCAAATTATAACATGTATGGGTATATGAATAAGAAATAAGCTCACTCTCACAAAGAACTCACGTGAAACATGTATTGACCCATAAGCTTGCCTTTAGTGTTTTACTTCACTAATTCAGGAATATTTGAAAGTAAGATCAAGTAGGATTTAGTGGGTTGTAATGTAAGTTAACGGACGGGTAGAGACTATTCTGGCCAGTAATAGTGACTATCTTCTCTAAGCTCTTTAATACTTCACTTTCTCATTAAGCACATCTCTTCTTTCACTTCACCTCTTCTTTTCACTCTCAATTTCCTCCTTGTTTCCCCATTTCATTAGGCACACTTAGGCTATTCGTGAGGAGTAGTTAAGCAATTTTTTTGCTCTTTTCTTCTTTTACTCCCTACCAATACTTATGAGTTTTTAAACAAGTGCACCTCCAGTCGTTTCTTCAACTCCCACAACCACTATTTCCTTCTTTTTACAACTTCTCACTCCTTAACTTCTTTTGCATTTTTACTTAAGCGCTTAGGAGTTTTGGATCAAATTCAAGGCTATTGAAAGAAATGATTAAACTTATATTGTGGCTAGAAAAGAATAGGCTAAAGGATCAATGGGTCTAACTAGGATCATATATTAAGGGTAGGTAAAGAAAAGGATCAAATTAAGCTCATTCAAAGAAATGCCCCAATCATCTCCTACAATTAACATCCCTCATTTCATTTTGTATACACACCAGGCAAGTTCTAGACACTACACAATAGCATGGAATATACAATATCCTTACACTCAGTGCACATGCTCAATTCAAGACAGATTCAGTAGACCCTTTCTCAGCTAATCACAAAAATTTACAATTAAGCTTTTAACATATGGAGTCACATTCAAGAGCCTAGGTGTCTCAAACAGAGTTATACAATTGCTGAACATGCTTCACAATTAACTTAACTTGCATCTCACAGTCATGTACAACACATAACAAGAACATCAAACTATCAATCAGCTCAGGGTTCAAACACAACACCTATTGACTAATTTTCCCTCAAGACGGTCGTCATCCATCCATCGTCAGGAAAAGTCCCTAACTATGACTGAGAGTTATGTACAAACATAGAAAATTTTTATTTCTCTCGGTTCAAAGTGCCCCCCTTTGGAAAAGAATCGAAAGAAAAATCAAAGGGTGGGTGAATTGTGCTCAACTTCAACTTTATCAACACACACATTTCTGACCAAACACCAAATTCACCCGAATTCACTAAGCACAAAATTTAAAATTTTTGAAATTTCCCTCACCCCACACTTGAATTATGTTATGTCCCCAAAGAGAAAAAAACCCTGAGGCCTCTAGGCCTAGCTAACAACATATTTTTCTTCATTTTTGAACACGCGGGTCTACGACCCTACACTCATATTTTTCTCATGGTCCTTAGCTTTTACTCTCCTGGGTACTCAGACTTCCCCTGAATCTGTGCTTATCTAACAAAACATACAACAAAAAGTGAAAAATACCAAAAATTACAAACAATTGAAAAGAAAGTGTACTTGTGGTACTCTTGGGTTGCCTCCCAAGAAGCGCCTTATTTTCCATCGCGGCACAGCATGGACTATTCTTCTTAGGGTATCCTCAAAAAGGTGTTCCCTTTTGGGAACCATCTTCCCCTCTCTTTTTTTTAGAGGGAATAGCCTCCACTCTATCCCTATTTTCTTCCATCTTCTTCTTCAATTTTCTCCCTCCATAAAACTCGGGCTGAAGTGTCAATATGTCCTGCAACAGTGGACCCACGGAATCTACCACCCCACACTTAGCATCTGACAACACACTGATCTTACAAAGATCTCTATAGTGTGTGGGTGGGTTGATTTTCTAGTAGACTTTGAAGAGCTCTTCTTTATCATTCACCCTCATTTTGATGGTACTCACTCTCACATTTATTATAGCTCCTCCAGTTGCCAAAAATGGTCGTCCCAGGATCAAGGATACCTTATCATCCACTTAAAATCAAGAATGATGAAGTCAGCAGGTATAATGAATTTACCTACTTTGATGAGAAGGTCCTCGATTATTCCCTCGGGTGCCACTATCGACTTGTTTGCCAGTTGCAACATTACTCTTGTCGGCCCCGACTTTCCCAATCCTACGGTGTTAAATAGAGATAGGGGCATTAAATTCACTGCTACCCCCAAATCACATAGATCCCTTATAATGTCAGCTTCACCAATTTGTACGGGGAGGGTGAAACTCCCTGGGTCCTTGAGCTTTTTCGGCATCTTGCTCATCACGCTCTAGCTGCACTCCTCAGTAAGTGCCATCGTTTAGACATCCACCAATCTCACTTTGTTGGCCACCCTATCTTTTAAGTACTTTGCGTACTTTGGCATACCCTGCAAGACATCAAATAGAGGCAAATTGATGTGAAGTTCTTCGAAAATATCAAAGAACTTTTTGAAGCATTCTTCCTCCTTGCTGTTCTTGAGCCTTTGTCGGAATGGTGGTGGTGGTCTCTATGCTTGCTGCAATGATGGTTGTGCATTGTGTTTTTAAGAACTCTGAATATCTCCTCTGTTAGTGGATGGACCTTGTCTGACTAGCTTTGGCTGCACCTCATTTCTCTTCTCAATAGGTGGTGCATCAGCCAACTGTTGACACTCCTCAGACTAATAACATTGGCCTATCGGGGGTTTATATCGGTATCACTGGGTAACCCTCCCTGAGGATTAGTATGTTGAGCAATTGCAAACTAACCCATCTGCTTCTCTATATTTCGAGTGGCTATCTGCTGATTTTTCAAATTTGAAACCATCCTTGCCTAATTCTCTACTAGTTGGGTCTGAGTGGCCATTATTTTCTGAAACATCTCCTCAATGTTTGTTATACCTCGAGAATTCAACAATCAGACCCGGAAGTGAATTAAGAGAAAAACTGGAAAATGTTGTAGCAGTTGCAAAAGTTTCACTTGACGACTCGTGCAGAGGCATAACGAGTCGTCAGGTGGCTCGGGGGAAAGCCTGAGATGTTGGANAAAACAAGGACTAATCATGTTGGTTAGCACATATATTCACATTTATATAAAATTACATGAAATTGTATAAAATAACTTAGATAAACAAAACTAATTTAAGTTATAAAGCATCACTTGGGCATGCTATTTTGCCCGAGATCACTTATCCAGTGTACCTGACGGGTGGCACCCGACGAGTCGTCGTCAGTCCTAACGACCCGTTAGGTTAGCCGTTACCAAGCCAGTGAAAATTCTTGAATGATGAGTCAATGTACTTGACGGGTGATCAAACAGATTATGAGCCCTAATAATGAGTCGTCAGATCGTCCGTTAGGACACCCTGACAGTTATTTTCAGCGATTTCAGTAAGGATTTTTCTATAATTTCTAAGTTTTAAGGGCCTATAGTACGTCGTTTTGAGCTCGTAATAGAGGGTTTTAAGCTGATAAAGACCCATCTAGGCCATTTTCTTCATGCATGCAAGGGTGAGAGCTTGAAGGAAAGAAAGTGAGGAGAAACTCAAGGATTTCAAGGGAAATCTCAACTGGGTAATTAGGAAGAGATAAGATTCTTCAATCCCAGGTATGTAGGGCTATGAGTGGGTGCTTTCTTCCACACCCATGCCCATTCCCTATTAATTTGTGACTTATTTGTGATGATCAAGTATGGGTTTTCACTCCATTGCATGATTCCTACCTTTCTACTCATGGGTATTATTAATTGAGTTGATATTGATGATTTATTGAGCTTGGGCAGATTCTATCTTAATTTATTTTTACAAAATTATTTTCTAAATTGAATCTAAAACGCCCATGTGTGGGGAGTTCCTATGATAATGTGATGATGAGGTAATAGATGAGGAAAAACATGTTTTCAATCTTACCCATGATTTTGATGATGTTTTCAAAGAAGGTGAAATAGACCCATGTAGGGTGAAGCATTGGGTAGTGCCTAATGTTGAGTATGAATGTTGATTTTATTGAATTGATTATATTATTTCTTTTTTAAGTGAATCCTCCCAAATTAAAACGTTTTCAAATGATTTGAATGGGTTCAAGTATGATAAGGTTTTGGGCAAGGTCCCTATGTTGATGATAGTGAAGTGATATTTCTGAAGTAGCCTTACCACATGATTTTGGAG